>JAXQQM020080545.1:0-168001 GCA_034641835.2 Pinus albicaulis | reverse complement strand
TAATTTAATAGTTTTAGATTGTTTTTATGTATTCATTATTAATCAACATAAATTAATTAGTACGATTTTGCAACTAAATTTAAAAAAAAAAATGGCATACAATTTACTTGTTCACATAATATGAAAACATAAAGTTACATATGTTAAATACAATAGTAAGTAATATCAAGTGAAACTATAAATAATTTCTACCATATAAATTATATTATATAAAATATCAAGTATTACAATATGAGTTTCCAACTTAATATTGGTTGGAGTACAATTTACATATGAAGTATTGTTTCATCACTTCAAAATATTATCATTGTGTTTCCAAGGCATTGCAGGTGAATTAACCAACTCTGAAGACTTGACCATCAATCTCCATGTGTGTCTTATGCGAGATATTGACTCTACAAATACCCTTAAACCAGTTCTCTTCTCTCTCTTTTTAATTTGCATTCTGTCGCTCCATTGTTATTGTTCTCCTCTTTTTTGAATTCATGCTTTTTGCCATCAACATTGAGTTCCTTTCCTGAAAAATAAAGAATATACAATGCAAAGTATAAGACATGAAAGACGATGAACACTGAAATATAAACTAAAGTAGACTATGAAGGATTTATACGATATATACCTCAACATCGACAATATTGTCAATGTCATTTTTCCCCATAAAAACAAGAAACTCGAATAAGTTTTCTTCAGTTGGGCAATAGTGGGTTCTATGTGGCCAAATGATGTGTATAAACAAAGAAAATAAAATGTCACCATAGAAAATAAAACCTTAGTAAAATTAGTATTCAACTTTGAAGGAAAGACTATGCACAATCATGCCAACTAAGTTACATGATAAATATATCAAGTTGTGGAATACTTATACAATGTGGGAGTGCAAAAAAAGCTCCTAAAAATTGTTAAAGCTAAGTCTAAAATAAAATGAAATGAAGTAAAAAGTATACACTAATAGGATAGCCTCGTATACATGTATATAACTGGATAATTTAGAAGGCTAAGTGAATAAATACAGGGCTAGAGGTTGATGATGTCAAGAATGCCCAAGTATGATGAGCATTTCCTCAAATAAGAACTACTATTTGGGTCCATTATCACATATGAATAAGCCAACTAGTCTATATCAAATTATTAATGTTTTTCTTATGTTTATGTATCACTACAATATAAGTGGATAAATTGCAAATACAATTATGTTCCCATTGTGTTCCTCACTTGTGGTACAATATATTAGCTGTGATTTGGAGTAAATTTCCAACATCGAAAATATGTAGCAATCACCACTAGTAATCCCCCAAAAAAGATTATTTTGAAATGTAACTTTCAGATTCCAGTTTCTAAATGATTCTTGAATGGAAAATCCACACCAAATTCCAACACCAAACTTCCAATTTGAGGGTACACCTGTGGCCATCCTCAATCACTCAAACTCAAAACATCATTGATCATTATAATAAAAAAATAAAATAAGAGTAGTTTTGATATGTTTTGCAGGTTTACATGCAAAGCACCAATAGTTTTCCCATATTTACCATACTTGTAACTTCCAAAATATAACACATTGATTGATCTTTTACAACAAATACTTGATCCAATAAAAACAATAATTTAACATATTTCAACAATACCATCAATATTTGATCCTCCATTGGTTCAAAATAGTTAGCACAAAAACTTCAAGAAAGAACAACAAGTATAAATAAAAATTCAATCAATTAATAATCAATCAAAAAAGGACAAGCTTTTTACTGAAGCTTGATAAACAACTATAACACTGCAACTAGTGGTGTTGTTCAAAGAGAAATACTACCTAGAGAACTCATCTTCCAATTTTTTTGCTCTATCCATGAAGGTTTTTTTATATCCTCAAAACATAATTCACATTCAATCTTTTAAGTTTCCGAAACTACCCAAAGACCTTACCAAATGAAATAGTGAATTTCATTGATTTTCATAAAATGCTTATGGTACTAAAAAATAATAGTTTGGCCATGTGATAGACAATTCAAGCATGTAAAAAATTGTGTACAATATTTCTTATAAGACTCCATGTTAAAAGAAAAAGTTGCATATTTCAAATAGAAAAAACATGTTTAGAAGAGAAACATTATCAGAATGAACTATATTTTGTTGCATGGGTTATTCCTAAAATAGGGAGATACCCCAACGGACATGAATGTTTGCTTAGCAGATGCGCATGAAACAAGTTCCTTGCCAATCAATCGAACAACCATCCCACTATTCCTTCTAATAGGTGCAACCATTGACTTAGAAAAATTGTACTGAAACAAAATTCTAATTAATGTAGTGAAACAGTTGTACACAAAAATCTTTGCATACAAACCTGAGGATAAACGAATCAAAGAGGTTTGAAGGGGTCACATATCCAAAAATATTTGATTCCTCTGCCATCCTAAGAATCACCCTTCTCGCAATGTCACCAAGATACATTCTCGAAACCGGTTTCTCAAAACCCTGAAGAAAGCTACAAAGAACCATTATAACTTCTTCAAATTATATTTCAGGTACTCAATAACCCTACAAAGTTGAGCAATGAAAAGTTTCATGCTAGAAATTAGGAATTTTCCTGATCACCTAGATTCAAGCTATCTGCATTTAAAGAATTGTCATAATGAGTATGTGGCAAATGACTAGACTAGAAATTTCCCCATTCCATGTTGATTACCTAATCAAAAAAGCCAATTACAAATAGTTCTTACAGTCTAAACTCCATAACATTAACTAAAGGTGCAAAATAAATATTCATTGATATATTCAGCAAGAGAAGTATCCTTAGCGAGCTCTGCTAGGGTTTCGTCAGCTCAACCGTAACCTTCTGCGTTGTCAATCCTTTACTCTGCCCTCGTCGTGCACTGCTTCTGCAAGGTTTTGAAACCTTCCAAGCCCAGGTGGAAGCACCCATGTCAGGCCCCCCGCCACGGTGGGAGGGACCACAGTCCTACCGCGATGCAGCAAACCGGACCCCCTTCGTGTAAGGCCAGCTTCTCAATGGATTGAACGGCTCCTCCTCATTCGCAGAAAACCCAGTTATGGGGGCACAGTGGCAAGCAAAGGATGGTAGAAGTCGTTGCCTTCCTAAGGTAGTAATCAACCCCAAATTTGTCATTCCGAACAACCACCTGGAAAAATCTCAACAGTATATGAAAGATCATGCAATGATCTGTAAGTTTTTGGGGATCTGGCCTAGAGAGCAAGATATTTTGGCCTGGATCCAGAACAAGTGGTCCCCAAAGGGAAATATCAAGCTTCAAATTAGGGCCAAAGGGTTCTTTACTATGATCTTTCAAGATCTGGAAGACCACAAGCAGATCTTTGAGAACGGACCATATTTTATGGGAAGTGTAGGCCTCTTCATCCGCTATTGGGAGGAATGCTACAACCCGAACAAAGAGGACTTCACTGCGGCTCTTGTCTGGGTTTGGCTCTACTCCCTCCCCGATGATTTTTGGGAGCTTGATATCCTAGAGGAATCAGAAACTCAATAGGCGCGTTTGTTAAGATCTCGGAGATCACCAAACGCCAATGGCATGCGACCTATGCCCGGATCTATGTCCATATGAATATATCCCAACCGCTGCCGAAATCTATCGATCTGGTCTACAACTCTACATGGACACAACCACTAGATTATGAACATGTTCCTTTCAAATGCCACAGGTGCCATGAGTATGATCATCTCTTCCGCAACTGCCTGTTAATAGTAGTAGAAGAGGCTCATGCAGCTGCGCTGGCTAAGGATGGTGATGGCTTTCAATCATTTCAAAGGCATCGATTCAGGGCCACTCAGCCACAGTAGTCCAATCCTCTTGATCGTTCGAGCTTCCAATCGCATGCCTGCCCCAAGCCCCGTCCTCCTCCCCTAAGTCGGTGCCTCCTGAATCTAAAAACTCCTTCACAACCCTGGACGACAAATCCTTGGCCCTCGTCCCTTCCCCCCCCCCCCCCCACCCCCCCCTTCCCAATCCCTCTCTTCATCCCATGGAGCTTCTCAATCGATGGACATCGACAAGCTACTCTCCACCCTCGGAGACAAGCTCTCCTCTAAGAGAAAGATCCCTGAGCACACTAAATTAGATCGGCACATCCAGGAGGTCTTGAGGAAAATGAGTAGGATCCTAGAAGCTAAGGAGCGACACAATAGGCTCAAAGCAGAGGAGAAAAAGTTTCTGGAAATATTCAAAAGCTCGAGCAAGACATGCATCAAAGAAATCCCAGGTAATCAACTGAACCATTTTGGCACCCTTTTCAACCGATGGGCGGCTCGTCCTAGACGAATAGACTCAGGTCTCCACAATATGGGTATATAGGGAGACCCCCTTAGCATAACACTCCAAGACCCTAAGTGATATGAGAAGAGCAAGAAGGGCTACAAATCTACTAATGAGCTTATTCGTGAAGCTGAAGAATTTTTGTTCAACTTGGGGTAGATGGGACAATTGACAGATTTCTTTCCCAGATCTGTCGCTCCTTCCTCATGAAGATCATGTCATGGAATATCATGGGCTTCAGCAGCCCGGGGAAGATCCGATCCCTTAAGGACAAAATAGGAAAGTACAAACCTTAGATAGTTATTCTGCAGGAGACGAAGGTGACTGCCGACAAAGTTAAGGAAAAAAGCCAAAGATGTTGGAGGAATAGCCAAGCCATGACGATAGAAGCCACTGGAGTTGTCAGGGGCATAGAAATTCTTTGGGACCTAGGACGTGTTATCTTTGAAGACTGGGTCGTCACCAAATTCACGTTTTCGGCCTCAATTTTCTTGATAGGTGAACACTGGTGGAGGAGCCTAGTTGCAGTCTACGGGTCGGCTACACCTTGTGACAAATCGATTTTCCTCATGCATCTAAAAAGCCTTGGCAGGTTATGGGCTAAGGAAGATTGGATCCTGGGAGGGGATTTCAATTTGATTCGAAACCTGGAAGAAAAGCGTGGGGGAGTCCGTCGATTAGACCCATCCTCGCATGCCTTATGTTGTACAAATCAGCCCCTCCATTTGAGTCTTGGCCATAGTCTCTTTTTCCCCTTTACCGCTGCCCCTTCCCGCATCGGAAATACATTGAAAAAGGACTAAAGTCCACTTTGAAGGATTATATAAGGTTTAGCCCCTTTTCCTCCTAGCTCCGTGCCTCCTTTGTTGCATGTAACCAAGCGCTGCCCCTTTGAGTGTTTATCGCAGATCGCATAATCGCACCATTGCATGTACGCCTCATCGCAAAAGCGCAGTTTCTCGCGCGCGCTATCCCCCGCCATCGCATTTTTCATTTTTACGATCCGCGCTCGACTAACCACACCCATCGCATAGCGCGGAGCGCGGAATTTTGGTTATTCCATTCTTCTTCCATCGCATTTTCTCCTCTTGCGATTTTGTGATATGCGCTCCGGGTCCCACCTCTTAAGCCTTTGCTTCGCTGTTTTGTTATGTCTTCCCTTTGTAACTCCCCCGCGTCGTTCCATCATCCTCTCATATCTATGCCACCACTTCTGTTTGTCTCACTTTGTCCATTATCTCTGTCATTAGTTTTATTCAACAGGATTTGGTTTTTGCAGGAACTTGTGGTGGGAACAAAATTAGCGGAAAAGATTCGGAAGTCACTATGATGTGACCTCCATTAAAGAAGGGTACTTCGATCCATGGAACTCTCCAGAGAAAAATCAAAAGGGACGCATTTGGGCGGATGAAAACATTAATGCAGCAGCAGATTATTAATGAAGAAGAAATGAATTCAGGGTCCAGCTCGAAAGAGGTTTCAAATTTAAATTCAAGAACAGAAGATCGAAAGTACCATGCATGGAAATAGGCGCCTCAAGGTTTTATTGCCGCAGATCTTCCTCCTCCAGAAAAAGGCCGAATGTTTACATATTTTATTATTTATGTCTTGTGTATAGGCAGATTTTCATTTCCAGAATTCATTCTAGAAATAAATTGTAAAGTACAGAAAATCATGTTCAGTCGTTTCACAGTGTGGGCGCGAATGTTTTCCGCCGTTTGATTCAAAAATAAGTCATTAAATGCTTTCTGTCTACTGCCTCCTCTAGAATTCTCTATCTGGTCTATGAAAGCTAAAAGAAAAGACATTGTAAAGGTTCCAGATTTCTATCAGCAAACTGTGCAGTGAAAATGCTCTTGTATACATCTTGTAATATTTCCTGTATGAAGTTTCAGAGCCCGTAGGGTCTCAGTGAGGAGGGGTTATAACTGTAATGAGGATTCTGGTCTCTGGTATCTCACAGTATGTAATTTCTCTTATGTGTTAATACAATATCCTTTTCATGCTCAGTATCTTCTTGTATCATGTTCTAGAATGCGAGTGGCTCACTAGTTTGCAGTAAGGATTCATCCTCGTTGATGCCCTTTCTGGAATTAGTCAAGCGCTTTAAATAGGCCTAGTCATGGTATATTGTTCCATGTTCACTCTTTCCATATTTTCTGCTATATTAGTTGCTTGAGGAGGGTGCTTTTAAAACGCCATTGTCATATAAGGATTCATAAATTGGTGCGCCCTTATATGGTTCTGTTGTGTATCTGGGTATCAGTCTCATGCTAGCTAATATCTTTCTTATGTTTCCTCATTGCACTCATTATCTGATATTTGATTTCTGTGATATATTATCTGAACTGGCCCTCTTTACAGTAAGCGGTCTCTTAACTTTCTGATGCCTTTGTATTGGAATTTTACTTGATGTCCCTACATTGTTCTTATCCTTGTACCAGCTTCTGAGAGAGATTGGTCCCATTCAAAACTAATTTCCTTGTTCAAACAAGAGATAGTAAGTGAGTTCTTGGACTGACAACCCAAACTATAAAGGGCTCCTTGCTATATTAAGATGTCCTAGGCACTGGTCTATGGAAACTCTAGACTGTCTCTAGGAGGGTGACAAAATCATCCACAACATCTTTCTGGCGCCGTTGCCGGGGAGCGAATTCAAGAATATCAGTTTCCCTGGGTCTCGACAAATTGTTTTCACTCTCTAATCAGGTGAGCACAGAGAGTTGAAGAGTTGCATATCTCTCACCTTGGCTCCACTGGTCTTTATTTGATAAATTTTATTGGTAGTCCTGGCTCCTCGTAGGCCGCATTTGAGGTCAGATACAGCTCAACTGAAAACACCTTACGTGTCTGACCTAGAGAAGATCATTCATAAAAGAGTTTGGAAGGAGAGGAAGTCAGCCCGTGCTGAAAATCCTGAATATTCCGTTGAAGATTATCCGCCCTCTTCTTCTCAAGAAGTTAGAACCGAAAATCGCGAGTTTTACTCGGAGACTCCACGTAGAGGAAGTGCCTGGATTGAAGAAGAATCTCACCCTACTTTCGAGGCTGAAGAAATTAAAGAAGTCACAGAAGTAGCTGCTGTTAACCGTGAGTTATTCCCATCCACACCTCAGGCTTCTGTGCAATATATTCCCATTGTTATTCATACTCCACTTCCTCCTACTCCTCTCCCTTCATTTGTACCTCAAACTGTTGTAAAACCCCCACCTCCTCCAATGGCCAATGTTCCTGCATTTCTTTTGAACAAATACGCCCCACTGGACTTGCCCCAGATACTAAATGATATGCCACAAGATAATCTGAAGATTCTGCCAAGATTTAATGGTGAAAATGAAGTTGATGCTCAGAAACATCTCGAGACCTTCTGCTCTTTCGCAGAGAACCTAAATGTTGAACATCTGGATGTGGTCTTGAGATTATTTATGCAGTCTTTGGAAGGGGAAGCTAGAAAATGGTTTAAGACATTGGGAAATCATTCTGTGACCACCTGGGACCAAATGGAAAATGCTTTTCTCAGGAAGTGGGGAGAAAATAAAGACCACGGTCAGTGTCTCACTGAATTTAATACCATGAAGAAGAAATATAATGAAGGAGTTTCAGACTTTATCAAAAGATTCAATAAGCTATACCTGAGCCTGCCCCCTGAGATGAAGCCCCATGAAGCTGCTGCCAAGATAATTTTCATAGCAGCCTTTGAATATGATTTTGGCTTCTCTTTAAGGGAAAGGAAACCTGCCACTTTAGATGACGCACAATCAGATGCTCTGGAATTAGAAGCGAACTTTGCCTCCACCGGGAAACTAAAGGGAAAAATTGAACAAGATACTAGGAGGAGAGGCAAACAGGAGGTTTCCGCTTCAAGTCAAGAAAAATATCTAGAGAAATTGGATGAAATAAGTAAAATGATAAAGAAGATGGTCAAGCTTGAACTGGAAGCTAAGAACACAGTTCCCAAGAATTTCTATAATTCTCCAAACAAAGGATATAATCCCCAGTATAGAAGGTCACCCCTCCAGATATTGCCGAGAGAGACGAAAGAACAACAAGACCAGGTACCTCATCCCTTGTACCTCGAAGGACCAGAAGATGACTTCACTGGGGATGCGGCTTATGGATTAGAAGATTCAAATATGGCTTTTTCAAATAATGATGATATGGATTGCCCGTTGCAAGATGAAGACGAAGAAGCGAAGATTGACCATTACTATAAGCAATTTGCTGATTTCATGGAAGCACAATTCAACGTGAAATATGATCTCAGGTCCTCAAGGAAGAGGACCAGAACTCAGGAGCAGGAAGAAGAACCACCTCATGAAGAAGCATCTGCTCAGAAGGAATCAGCAACAAAGAAGAATGCGGAAAAAGGTAAGAATCTTTTGAATACCCCCTTGCAGTCTAATGATCAGATTCCTTCTTCTTCTAAAATAGT
Organism: Pinus albicaulis; assembly: GCA_034641835.2. Taxonomy (NCBI): domain Eukaryota; kingdom Viridiplantae; phylum Streptophyta; class Pinopsida; order Pinales; family Pinaceae; genus Pinus; species Pinus albicaulis. The sequence continues at coordinate 159,283 of JAXQQM020080545.1, read as the reverse complement.
GAGTCCTCCTAATGCTGAGCCGGTATCAAAAGAAGTTAAGTCTTTAGGTGAGAATAAGGAGTCAAAAGAGATTGTGATAGAAAAGTCCCCATCTGCTTTCAATTTGCAAAAAGAACTTGAGAAGATTAAGATCCCTGTCCCTCTGAATGAGTTATTAAAACAGCCTGTATATCAGTCTCAAGTTACTTCCTTCATGCTTCCTCCTGGAATACCAATTGTACCCGATAGTTTAAATCTCCAAGAAGAAAGACCCATGGTAGTCTTTGGCCCACATGTCGAGGAGATAGACCCTTCTACTCCTCCCTTTTATGTATCCCTAGTTATACATGACCTGCTGTTACATAACTGTATGTTAGATTCTGGGGCTTCCCATAATCTTATGCCTCTGTCTGTCATGGAACAACTAGGACTGCAAATTACAAGACCATACAAAGATTTATATTCATTTGATTCTAAAAGAGTTAAATGCTTGGGAATGATTAAAGACTTAGTGGTCAATTTGGCCCAAATTCCAGCAAAGAGTGTGGTCATGGACATTGTGGTTGCTGATATCCCAGCTCGCTTTGGCATGCTGTTGTCAAGGTCATGGGGTACCAAGATTGGGGGGTCAATTAAATTGGATTTAACATATGCTACTGTCCCAGTCTTTGGGGGTCAAGAAAGGAGGTTATACAGGGAGACTAGATTTGTTAAAATGGTAACTAAAGCTGACTGCTCAGAGAACTCTCCAGTTTATAACAAAGAGGGAGACTTTTCATGTTTGATGTTAGAAGAAAATCAAAATTATGCTCATGAACCCCTTTTTGGTCAAATTCAAGCTGACCAGCCCAAAGGAGATCAGGAATCAGAAATATGGACTTTGCATTTTGATGGGGCAAACTCAAGGGAAGGTAATGGAGCGGGGGTATTGTTGATTTCTCCCACAGGAAAATGGGTGCCACTGTCCTTCAAACTAGAATATGAGGCTACCAACAATGTAGCTGAATATGAAGCACTGCCATTGGGACTGCAGACAGCTAAGAACATGGGCGTCCAATGTTTAAAAGCCTTGGGAGACTCTGAGCTAGTAGTAAGGCAAGTAAAAAATGAATGTCAAACCAAACACCCTTGGCTCAGAGCATATAGAAACGAAGTATGGGACATGATAGAAAATTTATTCTCAGCATTTAATATACAGTTCATGCCCCAGGAGCAAAATAGAATAGCAGATTCTCTTGCTGTAGCTGCCAGTACATTCCGTCCTCCTCAGAATCCACTTCTAAGATATGAAGTGGAGGTACGGTACAGACCATCCATTCCAGACAACATAAAGCACTGGAAGGTATTTGAAGATGATGAACAAATGAAGAGATTCATGGAGACGGTGGGAGAATTCACAAATATAGAAATTGATGATATTGAGGAGGAAGAAGTTGAAAATGTTGCAGAAAGTAAATGGGAAGAAAAGATAGCAGGAAATAGAGTGTTGCAGCTGAGAGGAAATGTTATACCTAGAGGGTTGGTGCCCCTAGAAAGATTATTTAACAAAGATGATATTCCACTGCAGCCAAACAAAGTGATAGAAGAAGATCAAGTGGGAGATTTAAATCTGGGTACATATGCTGATCCTAAAATTGTCAAGCTATCTAAGAGAGTCCCAGAAGATTATAAAGAAAAATATTTGAAGTTATTTCAATCTTATAAAGATGTTTTTGCTTGGTCCTATCAGGACCTAAAAACTTTTGATGTAAATATAATACAGCATAAGATTCCACTGAGGGAAGATGCAAAGCCCTACAAGCAGAAGCTCAGACAGATCAATCCTCTACTGCTTCCCTCAATTGAAAAGGAAATTAAGAAATTACTGAAGGCCAAGATAATTGTGCCATTAAGGTACTCAGAATGGATAGCAAATCTTGTTCCTGTGCGAAAGAAGAATGGAGAAATAAGGCTCTGTGTAGATTTCAGGAATTTGAATAGAGCATCTCTCAAAGATAATTATCCACTGCCTAAGATGGACCACATCCTGCAGAAAGTGGTGGGAGCATCCAGAATGTCAATGATGGACGGATTTTCTGGTTATAATCAGGTAGCTGTATTCCCAGAAGACCAGAGGAAAACTTCATTTACTACACCATGGGGAACCTTTATGTATGCCAGGATTCCATTCGGATTAATTAATGCAAGGGCTACTTTTCAGAGGGCAATGGACATAGCCTTTGTGGGAGAACAGGACAAGTTTTTGGTAGTTTATCTTGATGATATCACTATGTTTTCAAAAAATGACGATGAACATATTGAGCATTTAAGAAGAACTTTTGAGAAATGCAGAAGGTATGGCCTGTCCCTTAACCCTCAAAAGTCCTTATTTGCATTAGATGAGGGAAAACTCTTAGGGCACATTGTAACAAGAGATGGTGTGAAAATAGACCCTAAAAGAGTTGAAGTAATAAACAGCATTCCTCTGCCCATGAATAAAAAGGAAGTACAGGTGTTTTTGGGCCGAATTAATTTTCTAAGAAGGTTCATTCCTAACTATGCTGAGATAGTTAGGCATATAACAAATATGTTGAAAAAGGATAGTGAAGTCAAATGGTCCCAGGAGTCTAGAGATGCATTCACAAGGATAAAACAGGCATTTGCTGAAGCTCCTGTGCTAGCAGGACCAGATTACAAAAAGCCATTTATGATCTTCTCATTTGCTTCCCCTCACACAATTGCTGGAGTGTTATTGCAGAAAAATGAAGAAGGATATGAACAGCCTATAGCTTTCTTCAGTCAAGTACTTTATGATGCAGAATTGAAATATAATATATTGGAGAAGCAGGCATATGCCCTGGTAAAGTCCCTTAAAGCTTTCAGAGTTTATGTTTTGCAATCTCATATTACTGCATATGTCCCCACAGCTGCCGTCAAAGACATTCTAGTTCAGGGAGACAGCGAGGGCAGAAGAGGAAGATGGATTGAAAAAATCCAGGAATATGATTTGGATATAAGGCCAACTAAGTTGGTCAAAGGATAAGGACTTGCCAAGATGTTATCTGAATCAAATCATCAAGCTCTGGGCATTAATCTATCCATGTTAGCAAATGAAGAAGCAGAAAAAGGAGAGGAGCAGCAAGGACTTGAGATGGCTACGCAAAAGATACATGTGAAATATCTAACTAGTCCTTGGTATAAAGAAATAGCTGAATACCTTTTAACGCTTAGCCGTCCTACAGGCTGTGATAAAGTAAAATACAGAGCTGTGAGAATGAAATCACAGAAATATGTAATTACAAATGGACAGCTCTATTGGAGAGACCCTCTAGGTATATTATTGTTATGCCTCACAGAAGATGAAGCGCAAAAAGCATTAATAGAATTTCATGAAGGGATTTGTGGGGGTCATTACAGTTGGAGGGCTACAACACATAAAATCTTGAGGGCCGGTTTTTACTGGCCAAAACTGTACTCAGATACTTTTGCCCAAGTCAGAGCATGCGACAAGTGTCAAAGATTTGCAGAGAGACAGAAATTAGCAGCTATGCCCTTGATTCCCATCCATGTAAATGAACCGTTTCAGAAATGGGGACTAGATTTTATAGGAGAAATACATCCCCCATCAAGTGGCCAACATAGATGGATACTAACAGCCACGGACTATTTCACGAAATGGGTGGAAGCAATACCTACAAGAAACGCTACAGATGCTGTGATCATGAGGTTTATAGAGGAAAATATTATATCCAGATTTGGCTGCCCAGCCAGAATTGTGACCGACAATGCGCAGGCTTTCAAGTCTGCCAGGTTTGTAAAGTTTTGTCAAAGGTATAACATTACATTGACTCACTCCACAGCATACTATCCACAAGGGAATGGTTTAGCAAAGTCCTCTAATAAAACCCTGGTAAGGGCTTTGAAGAAAACAATCGCTGAAAATCAGAAAAACTGGGACTCTCAATTGAAGTTTGCTCTATGGGCAAATAGAATAACCAGCAAAAGAGCAACAGGCAAGTCACCCTATGAGCTGGTATATGGGCGAGTTGCTGTGTTTCCTCTGCAATTAGCATTGCCGGTGGCACGTTTCATGCAAGAGAATCAGGAAGAACCAGATGACATGATCAGAAGAATTAATCAGCTGGTAGAACTGGAAGAAACACACAACCAGGTAAATGAGAGACTGATAGAATACCAGGAAAAAATGAAGGATATTTTTGATCGCCATGCAAAAGATAGGAATTTCCAAGTAGGAGACCTGGTTCTCAGGTGGGATGTTCACAGAGCAGAAAAGGGCAAGCATGCTAAGTTTGATCCGTTGTGGTTCGGTCTATTCAAAATAGTGAATCTAGGGAGAAATAATACTTTTATGTTAGAAAATCTACAGGGTGATCTGTTGGACGCTCTCGTGAATGGACAATTCCTTAAGCACTACTTTCAGTACTGACTCAGGCGGATCAGGCTTGGTACATTTTATGTATATAATATATGCGAGGGTGATTTCAGTTTTGAAATGTAAATAATATAAATAAGCTAATAAGTTTTGAAGAAAATGCAAAGGGGTCTAAGGTCTGCGAGTTCTCGGCATGCCCGAGGACGAACATGCCGTCCCCAGTTGGAGCCGATGTTGTACAAATCAGGCCCTCCATTTGAATTTTGGTTAAAGCCTCCTCTTTTCCCTTTACTGTTGCCCCTTCCCGCACCGGAAATACTTTGGACAAGGGCTAAAAGTCGCTCCGCAAAGTTATATAAGGCTTAGCCCCTTTTCCTCCTAGCTCCGCGCCTCCTTTGTTGTATGTAGCCAAGCGCTGCCCCTTTGAGCGTTTATCGCAGATCGCATAATCGCGCCATCGCATGTCCGCCTCATCGCAAAAGCGCAGTTTCTCGCGTGCGCCATCCCCCCCATCGCATTTTTCTTTTTTGCGATCCGCGCTCGACTGACCACGCCCATCGCATAGCGCAGAGTGCAGAATTTTGGTTATCCCTTTTTCCTCCGTAGCATTTTCTCCTCTGGCGATTTTGCGATATGCGCTCCGGGTCCCACCTTTTAAGTCTTTGCTTCGCTATTTTGTTACGTCTTCATTTTGTAACTCTCCCGCGTCGTTCCATCATTCTCTCATACCCATGCCACCACTTCTGTTAGTCCCGTTTTGTCCACTGTCTCTGCCATCAGTTTTATTCAACAGGATTTGGTTTTTGCAGGAACTTGTGGCGGAAACAAAATTAGCAGAAAAGATCCGGAAGTCACTACGATGTGACCTCCATTAAAGAAGGGTACTTTGATCCATGGAACTCTCCAGAGAAAATCAAAAGAGACGCATTTGGGCGGATGAAAACATTAATGCAGCGACAGATTATTAATGGAGAAGCAATGAATTAAGGGTCTAGCTTGAAGGAGGTTCCAAATTTAAATTCAAGAACAAAAGATCGAAAGTACCATGCATGGAAACGGGCGCCTCAAGGTTTTATTGCCGCAGTTCTTCCTCCTCCAGAAAACAGCCGAATGTTTACATATTTTATTATTTATATCTTGCATATAAACAGTTTTCATTTCCAGTATTCATTTCCAGAAATAAATTTTAAAGTACAGTTAATTATGTTCAGTCGTTTCACAGTGTGGGCGCGAATGTTTTCCGCCATTTGATTCAAAATAAGTCATTGAATGCTCTCTAGCTACCGCCTCCTCTAGAATTCTCTATTGAGTCTATAAAAGCTAAAAGAAAAGACATTGTAAGGGTTCCAGATTTATGTCAGCGAACTGTGCAGTGAAAAGGCTCTTGTATACATCTTGTAATATTTCCTGTATGAGGTTTCAGAGCCCGTAGGGTCTCAGTGAGGAGGGGTTATAACTGTAATGAGGATTCTGGTCTCTGGTATCTCACAGCATGTAATTTCTCTTATGTGTTAATACAATATCTCTTTCATGCTATTTATCTTCTTGTATCATGTTCTAGAATGCGAGTTGCTCACTAGTTTGCAGTCAGGATTCATTCCTTGTTGATGCCCTTTCTGGAATTAGTCAAGCGCTTTAAATAGGCCTAGTCATGGTATATTGTTCCATGTTCACTCTTTCCATATTTTCTACTATATTAGTTGCTTGAGGAGGGTGCTTTTAAAACGCCATTGTCATATAAGGATTCGTAAATTGGTGCGCCCTTATATGGTTCTGTTGTGTATCTGGGTATCAGTCTCATGCTAGCTAATATCTTTCTTATGTTTCCTCATTGCACTCATTATCTGATATTTGATTTCTGTGATATATTATCTGAACTGGCCCTCTTTACAGTAAGCGGTCTCTTAACTGTCTGATGCCTTTGTATTGGAATTTTACTTGATGTCCCTACATTGTTCTTATCCTTGTACCAGCTTCTAAGAGAGATTAGTCCCATTCAAAACCAATTTCCTTGTTCAAACAAGAGATAGTAAGTGAGTTCTTGGACTGAAAACCCAAACTATAAAGGGCTCCTTGCTATATTAAGATGTCCTAGGCACTGGTCTATGGCAACTCTAGACTGTCTCTCTAGGAGGGTGACAAAATCATCCACAACATATGTCCACTCCTACCTTAAGGAGGCCATAGAACAGCAAGAATTATTCCACTACACCTTCTATCTTTCCATGAGGAGCATCATTTACAGCTTTCATACTTGGGAGAGAGCATTGGAGGACAAGTTTATTGCAACATCTTTTGAGTAGTGGTAGAGCTTGTTGATGAGGCCACAAGAAAAGAAGGAGGAGGAATTCTATTCTCTCTATGAAGTTGCTTGAGGGCAAGAAACATGTGGGAGGAGATGACTATAATGTTCCCAATGTTTTAACCTTAAGCTAAAATGGAACATTATAATTGCACATTTTATTTTTGTTTAATAAAATGGGGAACGAGACACCTTAGCCTCTTTTAGATGAAGAAATAACACTCCTTATGTGAAAAGGAGAAAAATAAGCAGCTGAAATAAACACCTAAGGCTGTGAATGAAACCCAACTCACTTCATTTAGTCACCTTTGACTAAAGTCAACAATGTTGCCCAAGGAGGAGAGGCCTCCTAGAGAAGTTGTGCAGTTTTGGAGGGAAGACACTCACACGAGGGTGGAAACAATAATTGGTGGGACATTGGTGGAGAAGAGTTCCATTTCTTTATAAGGAGGATATGGCAACCCATTTGATCATGTTTGGAGTTTAGAATTGGGTCTACAAAGGCTTGCATCCCCAGGCTGTTTAGCAGGGTGGTGGTGCCCTTGGGCACTGGGGTGTTCCCGGTCGGGAATCCCTACCTCTTCCTCAAGGAAGGATGAGGATTGAGATGGTTTTCCTCAATCTAAAATTGGCCACATCTACATTCATCACCTACATCATTATCTCTGCAGCATAAAGGACATTGTGTTGTTGGGTGCAGGAAGAGAGGAACTCATGGAGTCTCTCTTGATTGGTTTTTATCAGTGGAGGAGTGATATATTCATTGGAGGAGCTGAAAGGAGGATACCCAGGCTTCATTTCAGATCTTTGGCATAGGGCCAACATTCCATCATCTCCCATTGCACAGTCCATGGAGGAAACTGCGTTATTTCAGAGGAGGTAGTGAGAGAGAGGTTCTTGAGCTTCAAAGGAGGAGTGTTTTTGAGTCAAAGGGATCACAACACTGTGGAGACAATATCCAGAGGAGAAATCAAATTGAGATAAATAACCTCATTCTCATTTTCGATGTGATGACAACCTAGTTGTCACATTTTAAATATTCATTACAGCAATCTCTCATAAGATTGGTTAGAAATTTTATTATTTCTTCACCTCTTTATTCTTTGAGCTATTTGCTACATGTTATGACCACATGCATTTTCATTACATTAGGTAGCTCATACCTTTGTGAATAGTGATCCTTGTCTTAAACATTTTGTGGAGTTGAAACAACTCATGTACTTGTGTTGTATTAGTGTGGAGGTTGGATCCTAAAAGATTGAGAGGGCTTGTCCCTCAATATTTCTTGTATTTTATTGCTGATATATCATAATATAATTATGGCTATAGTATTTTACCTCTTTGGTATATTCAGATTCTTGATTAAATTATGTCTTATATTATCATGACTCTCTCAGTAGCATTGTCATTGTTTTGGAGACCTAGATTGGGGAGATCTGAATAACCCATCTAGACTTATTTCTTTGAGATCATTTTCTGCATAGGATTTGTACGATGTGTGTTCTAAGGCATCCTAGTAGTGGTTTGTCTTATTTTTATAGCAGATTCCTTATACAGTGTCCTCAAGGACCCTATAGGAGAAATTTACGAAGTGGAATATTACATATCCATAGGCAGAGTCTGTGAAGGGCTAGCTAGCCTCAGGATCTCTCCCTTCTTTGGAAGGAGGCATATTCTGTAAATTCCCCAATAGTTAATATATGAAATGGACTTGTGATAGCTCACTGAAGAAGGAATTGGAATATCCTAAGATATTCCTTATGGAGCAGCAAGTTCCAAATTTGGAACATTACAATCAGAGCATGATCTCTAGCTCAGCCTATGAGATCCAGCTATTAGAGGAAGGAGAGATGGAAAAAATATAGAAATCTTCAGTATGTGAAGGAAGAAAGGAAGACAATCTTACAAAGCTTCTTCCAAAATCTATGTAGAGCTTTGAAGGAGAGCTGAAGAAAATGAGATTGGAGATGAGATCTCCAAAAGAGGTTGAATCTAGAGTTGAATATATATTTTCACGTTGTGAGTGTGAGCATGCAGCTACACACCATGATGCACAGTGTATTCAAGTGCCTAGATCTATCTTGAGATGGATAGGAGGAGGAAGAATTCCTAAGAGGAGAACTCTTAGTGATTTGTTGCAAGATTCTGAATCTCAAACTGAGAGGTTTAGAGATCATACTAATTTCCCAGAGTTTTGTAAGATCTAGGTGGAGAAGAGAAAGCAATAGGATGCAGGTAGATTTCTTCTATCTACTTTTGCCGGATCACCTACATGTTTGGCTAGAGCTCGGGTGAAGGAGATAAACTCATATTTGCAGCTGCACCATATTTATGAAGATGAAGCCATCAGAGCTGCAGCACTGCATTTTAGAGGTAAGGCTCACGCATGGTGAATTTTTTAATCTTATTCTTTAAAGAATGCAAACACTTCCTCTTATGAAAGATTCATAGAGACATTGGTGGGTAGATTTGGTGAAAAACTTCCTAAGACACATGAGCAAGGAAAACCTGAGAAAAAAAAACCCTTACATGTGATGGAGGAGACTCCACTTCAGAAAAACATGGGAAATGCTGACATCTTGCATTACACATTGCTGAAATCAAGACCTACTATTCATATTCTTGAACAAGAAGGCATGGGGATCTCCTTTTCACAGGAGGATCCAACTGTTGAGTTGTTTCCCATACACATTGACGGAGATGGGGGCAATAGCACTGTCACATCTAGAGCACATCTAGTGCCTCATGCAAAGGAAGGAGGAGCACATGCTCCAACAAGAGGGATTCTTGTATTATTATAAGAAGTTCCCTAGGATCTCATACATAGAGGTCCAAGCACAATCAATGAGCAGCATGATTGTGCAACATTGCAGCTGGAAGAAGGAGGTAGGGAGGAAGAGCAACATCACTTGATGAGAGGAACATACCCTTCTCTATTTTAGAGAGCCAATGCAAGGAAGAGGCAAACTAATTTGTGCTGTAAAAGCAGGGGAAATATTGCCCAACCATTTTTGCAGTCTACTCTTGACATTGATGTCTCACTTCATGGAGGCATTCCACTCGGGAAACCACCATATCTATAGTTGATGAGAGATATCTTGTCTTTGGGTTCACCATTCTTGGATATTTTTGGAGAGGTGAAGAGTTTGGAGGAATAATTTGGCATGGGGGATGTAAAAGTAGCAGGCAACAACATGAGGAGAGCTTCACATGCAAGATCACTAGCGTTGTCTCTTAGGAGGATTGATCCTTATTAGAGATCTCATCTTTTGGTAGAGTACTCCAAGGATCTTGGTGCATGCATGATTCTTGATGACCCGAATGGAGATGACAGATACATGGTGGATGATGTGCTCATCTATTCCTATGGTAGGATCTTCTTGACTAGATCTTCTAGTCTTAAGGAGAAGCTGCTACATGCAGCACATCGGGACTTCTCTCTATGCACTTTGATGCATATTTCCATTTGATGGAGGATTTCATTTGGGAGGGCATTCAACATGACATATTTCAGCATATGGAGAGATGCATAGCCCAGATAGTGATAGAGAGGATGTCACAGCCACCTTCCTACTCATTGGGAGTAAGGGAGAATTTCCAATTGAGCCATTTTAGCTCAAGAGCTCAAGTACATGATGGAGGAGGTATAATTTCACATTTTGCATTGTACTTCTTTCCTTATTTGAGCAACATGATGTAACAAGAAGAATTATCTCTTCTTGTATATGGTATGATGATGTACTTGCAGCTACTTGTGGCATTGACTTTGGCTATCTTTTTTATGGTTTGTGGGGGAAGCCACATGTTTCTTGGTGTGAACCATTGAAACCATATTGTAACTTCATGTTTTCATCTTATGAGATGACTGTGACAGCAAACAAGTGGCTAGTAAAGCACTTGTTATTTCTTATTTTGATGCAGGCAAAGGATGCACTGCATTGGTTCCATGAGTGGAACTGTGATTCACTCTCTGGTTGTCATTTGGCAACTTGTTTTTATTGTACCTTGATTTCATGTATTGCTAATATTTTTTTTCTTAAGGAAAGCTTTGTATGGAGAGAGAACCCAATTGGATGGCATGGCACCCATATGTTGGAGCAACAGAAAACTTGTTTGTATGGGGCATCATACAAGTTGACCATCATGATCTTACTTCATGGCTTGTATGAGGGAGAGATGAGGAAGCAGCAAAAGTTGTTGTTGCTGTGGTTGCACTTGGGAGAGTATGGAAAAAAAATTTCCTATACTTTTCATGATATTTCCGGAAAGAAGGAAGGCACATTCATGGTGTAAGGAGGCTACCCTTCAGAATTGGAGGATTATGAGAGGCTTCCATATCAAAATAAGATATTCTCACATAGAAAAATAATGGTGGATGGCTTTTTCATGTGGAATTTCAAAGGGAGGAGTCATGGAACCTTATTCCTAATACTTACAGTGTTGTCACATGGGAGTGTGTTCTTATTGACGGAGTGTTCCACGAAGTATATGTATCCCTTATTCTTACTTATTTTTATGAGAATCCAGGACCAGTGTTCAAGCATCTTCTTGCCACCACTTGATACCTGTTAAATCCCAGTTTGCCTCCAAAAACAGGTATTTATTCTGTTGCGCTCCGAACTTTAAAAGAAACTCTGTGTTCCTTGTTTTTCCACTGCATCAGTGTTAAAATCCTATCACTAAGATCATTCCCTGATTTTTAAAACTGTGAATTGTTCCCCCAAACCTGTAACTGTGCCAATTTCCCTCGTTAAAACTGAAATCACGACATTTCTGTGAAGAAAACCCAGAAACTTCCATTTTGAACACACAATAACCAAAATGGAAGCTCCGGCGGCCCTAAATGTAACTCCATTAAATGCCCCCCACAGAGAGTTAGAATATTTGCCCTTAGTGGATAAAGACTTTAAAATTAAAGACTTAGTGTTTGATGAAAGCCCCCTTCGAAGTTATTGTCGCTGCAGAGACGATTATTCAAAGGGTCTCGATGTCATTGGATTGTGGGAATCCAATTTCCCAAGATATCTTATCCCCTCAGTCTATATTTTCCCAGAAATCATCCACTACTGTCATTCCAACTATGATTCGACTCAAAGGGCAGTATTGTCTCCTGATCAGAGTATCCTTTTCCCCATCACTCCTCAGGCCATCAATACCATGCTACATTTTGAACCTGATCAAGAGCTAACTCCTTTGTCTATGGAAGAATTGATTGAAAAGTCTAATCAACTGTCTCCAGAAAAATTGAAAGGCATTTGCCAGACTTTTATGTTGCCTGAACATCAACCTAAGGGGCCACCTCCATATGGTTTTGCTTACTTTAATAATTTAGGCAGACTCCTCCTGAATATGATATCTTTTGTCATGGGTTTCAATACAAGTGAATATGTTGATGAAATAACCTTGGTCTTGCTGTCTATCTTTACTCCTGGGCAACCTCCTGCAGTAAAATATGACTTTGCTTCTTTCATTGCCAATAAAATCCATGACCAGTTCATGAAGCTAGATAATGAGAAAGTGTTTAAATATTCCTCAGTCATTTATCATCTCATCATCTATTATCAATCAGAAAAGTTCCCTTTTCCTGTTAAAAAGCTTGATGCAAAGGGAAACCCTAGATCTGTGATATTTTGGTCTGCCATAACTCACTCTTCCTATGATTCTCCCTATTCCTATGCTGAGTTCATCGATCTTTTTGTATACCCTGCAACTACCTTGTTGACAGGAATTCCCCCTCCAAGGCTCAGTAATGAGATTAAGAATACTTTGCAGCTTTCAAGGACATATAAAGTTGGGGACTGGTATTTATACCAAAATTATTCAGTCATCAGAATATATGGATGTGAATTGCATCCATTCAAGTTGCCAAAATATGTGCCCATGAGACTTTTTGCCTTGGAATATTTCAGGCAAATGAATAATTCTGATATGATTCATTTTTGTAGTGTGAAAAAGAAAGTCCAACTCAGGATCAAAAGTCAATTAGGACCCTTCATATGCAACTCTAGGGATGCTGAGCGAGAAGCAGAAGATATATTACAAAGCCATTGCAAGTTCCAAAGAAGTTTCCGTTGGGTTCCTTATGATCCATTTAGTTTTATCTGTGATAAAATAATGAAGAACAAATCATCCCCATACTTTCACAACAGGATTCCTGAAATAGAACAATATGCTAATCAAGATGAATGGGTGGAAGGAACACTAGTTGAGGGAGATAGTGAAGAAGACAAAATGAACAAAATTATGAAAGACCTTGAGAAAAACTTTGACTTAGAATCTTTTGGGCAAGTGTAGGTACAGCATATTGGCACTTCTTCAGCAGGAAATCTCCAAAAGGGATTACAGGAAATCAGTTCACCAATTGCAGTTGAATCTAAAGGTAAAGGGAAAGAACCTGAAATACAGGTCATCGAAACTTTTGTCATGGCAGAGAAACCTCAAACCTCCAGGGCACCAGATCAGACACAGGTTTCTCCTACTCAAGTAAATCATCCTGAAGTTTCAGAATTACAAACTTCATATAATATGGAAATAGGTAAGAAAAGACAGGCTCCAGATCCTACTCCTCCCAAAGAATCCTCAGAGCTACATCAAGCTAAAAAGCAGAAACCCGATCCACTTCCAGAAGTGGAAATTATTGATGAGATAATTGATGATGAAAGAGAAGACAGTCAACTAACTTGCACAGTTAGTGAAACACACACAGACCCCAAAGGAAAAGCATTGCTAAAGTAGTTGAGTACTGAAGTATCTTCTTTTAAGCCACCAAAAACAGATACAGGTGATATAAAAAGAACTTTCATTAATATAAAGACAAAGAATGATCCATTGAGAATGAAGGTATATGATCAATATCTGAAAATGGCTCCACATAATCAGGAAAGGTTAATGTCAGCATTTGACATTCAACAAGGCAAGATGATGATGAGTCATTTTAAATCCAAGGTGCCCAAACCCACGACAGCAGCTGATTATATTAGGACCAATTTTGAGGTCCTGGCAAAAGACATTCATCCCTTGGACCAGATAGAGTTGCATAAACAAACTGGGGAAATGGTATATTCCACCCTTATTGATAAGGCCATGGCAGCCCTAAGGCTGCAAGATTCTTTAAATAATACAAACACCCAATTGCAAATTGAGAAGGCCTCTTCTCAGGCCAAAGATAACAGAATAAAGTCTCTGGAAGACATAATCATCAGTTTGGGTCACAACCCCAAAGATATCAAAAGCATTGAGGCACTAATTAAAAAGAAAGATGATGATATAGCTGCACTGAGAAGGCAACTGAAATTGCCAGCCTCAAGGCATCCCCAGACCCAAGAAGTTTTGAAGGAAAATTCACAGGAAGAGATAATGGAGTTGCTCTTAAAAATGACTGAGCAACTGAGTGAAACAGAGAAAGAATTGGAACAAGCTTTACAAGAGAAGGAAGCTATCATGCAGGCATCAATCACAGAAGCTACTACAACTACAGGTACTACAACAACAGATCAACAAACAGAATCAGCACAGGTAGACACTTCTGGTTTAAGTTCTGATGAATTGGTAAAACAAATGGAAAGTTTAAAACTTAGGGTCACAGAACTTAAAACCACAAAATTGCAGTTAGAAAACTTGGAGCAGAAATATGATATGTCCAAAAGAACTGTTGCAGATAATACCAGGGAAATTAAAAGATTGGAAAAATTGGTTAAGGCTTTAGAAAAAGATCTTTCATTAGAAAAGCCTTTGAGAGAAATAAATGAAATTCTTTGGACTAATATCATTGATTCAATAAAAAGTATTTGGACTTTTGTTCAAACAATCTTTGAACAAAATGACTTGATCAAAGTAGCTCGGGAAGAAATAGCCAAAACAAGAGATGAATTAAAGAACAGACCTGAGCAAGCTAGTCAACTCATACAGTTTCTGAACACACGGACTAAGCAACAGCTTTCAAAGTTAGGAATTGATGATAGGACAGGCACTATCTTAGAAATAAAAAGATTTTTTACCAAAAGAACTCTTATGCAGAATTTGGAAAGGAAGTGCTCAGATATGCTAGAAGAAATCAATGCTTTTAAAGGGAAATTTCAGGTTTTATTAGACAATGGGTTACCCAGTCCTATGCTAGCAGGTGACAAGATAATGGACCTGGAAACCTATGTTACTAAAATATATATACATGCTCATAACACAACTGTTCTTTCTATCAATACGTCACAAGCAACATTGCCAACAAGGAGGAATCTCTATGATAGATTGAAGAATTTGTTTCATCTGGAGCATGAAATAAAGTATTTGTTCCCTAGTCAGCCCACTTTTTACAGATACACAGAGGCCGATGAGACATTGAGAAAACTTAAAAGAACCGTAATAGCAGAAGATCAATGGTGGGACGGCTTATTGGAAATTTTGTAAAATTTATCTTCAGACAGAAAATTTGATCTTTTTACCATTATGTAAAGGATAAATAATGAGCACAGATTAAAGAGTATCAGTTGAACAGGTTAAAGAGTATCTGTAGAAACAAAGAGTATCAGACAAGCAAAGGAATTACTCAAAGGGACAGCATCAAGCCCTATTATAGCACCTGCCTCCAGCACATCCACAAAGGAAGGAAACAACACATCAGCAGTTACTTGTTATTCTGTCTACGAGACCATTTGTCTCCTTTTTATTTGTAAATTACTCATTAGTCACCCTAGATTATTGGCTAGGTTAGTGTGAGATATTTTCAATCATTTTTTTGTATAAATAAACCCTCAAAGAGATTTTTGAGTGTGGATTCTACTACTTCGCTGTGACATTGATGTTTTTGGAATAAAAGCGTTTTGGAGAAATTTATTTGTGGCTTACTGGATGACAATTTGAAGCTCAGGACTTTTTGCAGGATTCATGTGTCGGACTGCAGTTCAATAAGTCTTTCTATCCAATGTTTTAAGTTTTATATCTGTTTATAATATCATTGTGTCCATTTCTGAATAATCTACATAAAGGATTGAATCATAATTTACTTAATTGTACTCTGATTTCAGATGTGATTATTCTTAATGTTTTCCTCTAAATTAGTTATAAGCACGAATTCTTAAATGCTCTTGCTTTACTAATTTAAACATTCTTGATTACTATAATAAAGAATTCTTCACTGCTCTTTGTTTGTAATCATCTCATTTCTTTCTTTTGAACATGGTGAAAGATTCTTAGCTACCTTTCATCCCTTCAAAATCATCCCATCCACTTTAAATTTTAAGGATTGTCCTCTGTCTGGCTATCTTGCCCTGCAAAGCCATCTTGTGTGTAGAATAGAAATCCAGTAAAGCCATCCTTTGACTCCATAGCCCAATGGACTGAAAATCTTCAACCTTCCCCTTAGTTGGCGGATTCCACCATTTTCAAACAAACTCTTGGATTTATAACTAGCCTAAAACTTTCTAAGAACAAAGATAAATTATAAAGAGAGAGCCCTCTCTGGATGCAGATTGGCTAGATTCTGCATCTGAAGGTTGGTTTGTGGTTACCTCGGGTATACTTTCCTCTTCCACAACTTCAAGGAAAACCTGAGTGATAACATTCATCCATGAAAGCACGTGTGCATTTTCAGTTTTAGTACACCAAACACCGTGTGCTCTGTACACACCTACCCAGTGCTTCTTATTACTGTAGCGCAACGTGTCTTTACAAATATTCCGCACCAGTGCATCATAAAACCCCACGCTAAAACAGAAATCACTCGGTGCAGTCTTAAGAAACCGCACAGGTGTGCCTATAAAACCCCGTGCACCGAAACAAGGTTAAATAAGAAAACCCCGTGCACCGGAACAAGGTTAAATTAAAAAAAAATTACAGCCAAAAAAACACATTTTTCACTTTTCTTAGTGCTCCAAAGCTCTCAAGCACATGTGAAATGTATCCTTGTCTGAGGCACCTTGACATTGGTGCTCTCATTGCACCCATTGCACACATTTCTACTATGCAATGCCCACCAATCTCGAGCTTGAATTTTGAAAAATTATGGGAAAATTTTCTTTTGCAAATTCTACAGCCAATATGCCTCCTCGACAACCAAATGTACAGGTATTTTTCTTTTCTTTTTTTCCATAATTAAGCCTTTTAGAGGATTAGAATTTCAAATTGCCTTAAAATTAACCATTTAAAAGAAAGAAAAAAAAATTTCGTGCGGTGCGCTAAAGCCATTCGGCTTGCACTGGTTCGCGGTGCTGCCTATAAATTTACAAGCCACACTACAACCTGTGCGAATGATATCTGCACCAGTTCCGGGGCAATACCAAAGATGCACCCTGTTATTTTAAAATTTAAAAAAAGTGCGGTGTGGTCGGTTACCCAGCCGCACCGTTCACCATGTGGAATAGCGGAAATGCAGTACATTGACTTAAATATCTGCCCCAAGTGGGTATTTTTGTCAATGAACCACATTTTTCATTTCGATAGGGTCAATGGTGTAGCCTGGTAAAATACCCCACTGTTGACTATGTAATGATTTTAGGAGGTCGATGCGCTAACCGAACTATACGCCCCAGGGCATAGAGCTTAGCCAGCGCACTGCGCTCCCGACACCATCCATAGTCAACAGTGCGCTAAGATTTTTCAGGTGCATTGTTGCTAGTGCACTAAACATTTATGGTGCATTACCTCTAGTGCACGACAAAAAAATACATACCAGTACCATTGCATGCCTTTTTTTTGTGGCGCACCGACTATTTTTTTTTTCCTAAAAAAATTATATATGTATATTCCTAAATACATGTCTCATTTAATAAAAAAAATGCATTTAATATGGAAATCACTCAGAGACATGAAAGGAGAGAAGAGGGGGAACAAAAACAACAATAGGCAGACCAGTATAACATGGTTCGCTTGTGGGAGGCACGAGAGAGGGAGAGAGATGCATACCCTTTCCCTATTACAACAGCTACCTAGGGGCTCCTAAGGCAGGTAGGCGTCCTAAAGTTCTATGAGGAGGCTACTTCTTTAAAGGACCAAGGTCTGCTTTTGAGACATATTATCTGCAAGTGGAATGCCCACCTACAGGCTTTCCGAGTTGTTCCTAACCAGTGGTACATGCCCACTAAGGAGGACATAAATTTCATTACAAGTCTATCGAGGAGAGGGGTGGATTTTACCTCGTTCCCAGACGTTCCAGTTAGCTATGCATCATGCAGTTAGTTGTTGTACTGCCAGAGATACATTAGCGCAAATACACAGTCTCATTCAGATTTTCAAGTCTCCAGAGGTTAGTTACGTATTGGTGCATTTGGTAGTCAGGAGGTGAGGTGCCTCTCACTTCTGATTTCAACCATTTCACACAACACTAGTGACGAGAAACCAATTAGTTGCTCACTTCTATATTATTTTTATTCTTTAGTACAGGAGCCATGATTTTTTAGGTGGTCTTCTATTTTTTTGTGGCAGTTTTGTACAGCCTTAGATAGATGTCGTGCTCATCCACAAGGGAGGGTCAACTTCCCTTTTTCTTCAGAGTTATTTTCTTTATTTTTTGAGAGGTTTCCAAAGAGGAGGCCTACTTATGTTTGGCAGCCTCATAGGCCGATGTTCAAGGCACATATGCACATGTGGGGGCAGATGATGCCCAAGAGGGGCGAGACTGTGTTTCCAGTGAGGATATTGCATGATGCATTGGAGTTGCTAGCCAATGTTGATGAGAATACCTTACTTATGGTCCCCTGTCCTTATACTGGTTTGGATTGGTGAGGGTGTGACAACATCCTCTTCACAGATGATGAGCCTCTGGATGATAGAGGTAATATTAACTTTTTATTTAAATTTATTCTAACATGTTCCTTAACTTGTTTTCATTACATTGTGTAATTATTGTTGTGTACTTGTATATATTTTGCATACATTGGGTATTTTTATGCCGAGGACATGACGGCACCACCACATGATCCAGGTGTGGATCTTGATGATGATCAAGGTATGCCAGATGCGAAGGATCATGAGGAGGCTGATGCAAAGAGACCTGCTCCTGCTGGTGTGCCAATACTACCTTTTTCTAGGCATGGTAGGCTTGATAGTAGATACAATATGGAGTTGGGTGACCAACTCTTTGCATTTATTATTGAGGCGGGCATTAGGCCCGCTACTATGAGAGACATACAGGTCGATGGTAGGTTGTTACATATGTGGAGAGGCATATTGCATGACATGTACAGCTTGATGTGGCATGCCATAGGAGCTATGATCTTAGTTACGCGGCTGAGGAGGACCGTTTCACATTATAGGTGTGGTCAAGATGCAGCATGTGATCGACAGTCCACGAGCAGCGACACATCATCTGATGATCGTTCACGTCACGTCATGCCATATGAGAAGCCTCCACTAGCATCGACCAACAGTCAACATGGAAATCATGTTGGACCATCCGCCACGTCTAGTCAACAACCTGTAGCATCCAACAGTACTCATGATCATGAACAAGCTGGACCATCGACCATGTCGAGTCATCATGATGAGTAGCCGAAAGTTGATCCAGATCAGTAGGCACGTGATGATCAGAATTTATCTAAGCTTGTCAACGCTGCACCATTGACTGAGCAGGCCTTGACTAGTACTTCTATTGATGATGTAAAACCAGCTGATCCATGACATTTATATTACAGTTGCATATTTTTGACATTATTCAGTTATATATATATGGTCCATGTATTTTATGTTCATGTTGTAGTTGTACTTAATTAAACGTTGGTTATCATCATGATGTGTATATTTTTAGGTCATGTTAGATATGTTCATTTAATGTGCAACTTGCAGATAGATGTGTATGTGATAGAAGTTATTTCACATGGAATGTATATTTGATGTTTGTGTTGTGATGATGTTATATAATGTTAATTGTGTTTTGTTAGATGATCATGATCGCGATGATGTTAGCGAATTTGAATGTGTTTTTTAGTCAAATATGATGTTTGTATGATGTTTATCATGAACATGATGTTTATCAATTAATTTAATATTAAATGATCATGATATTGTAAAATTGTAATATTTGTAATTCTAATTGTATCTAAAATTACAAAATTGTAATTGTATGTAAAATATTTGTAAAGTTTTAATTGTAATTTTAATATTTAATTTATTGTGAAATGATTGTAATTGTAATTGTAAATATGTAAAATTGTAAAATTGTAACTGTAATCCTAATTGTATGTAAAATTCTAAAATTGTAATTGTATGTAAAATTGTAAAATTGTAATTGTAATTGTAATTGTACGTGAAAATGTAAAATTCTAATTCTAATTCTAATTATAATTCTAATTCTATGTAAAATATTTGGAAAATTTTAATTGCATTACTGTGAATTGGTTGTAATTGTAATTGTATGTAAAATTCTAAAATTGTAATTGTAATTTTAATGGTAATTGTATGTAAAATTTTTGTAAAATTTTAATTGTACTAATGTGAAATGATTATATTAAAAATTTTCAATTTGTAAATTTGTAAAATTTTAAATAATTGTCAAATAATAATTCTAGAATAATATGAATTATTGTAACATAATAAAGTTTAGAAAATAATGCAAATAAATTGATGTCCTTTGGAATTATCATTATTTTATTATGATCTTACATACAAAAAAAAAGAACTTTATACCACCATTGTTTTTGAGATCAACATAATTACAAATTATCAATTCAAATATTGATTTTAACATTAACACAATGAAAATTACCAGTTATGTAATATTCCTATTTAGGAACAGCTCATGAATCATGCAGTAAAAATGCATTTCCAACAACATATGCAATAAAATAGTCAAATGGACTCCTGGATATCATATATTAGTCAATATGAAACCTAAATCCAAGAATAGATCTGAAACAAATCAAACTAGGTGGGTTAAACAGATCTCCCATACCTAGGATGGCCAAAAATGTGTTAAAACCCCACACTGCAAAATACCGGAACTGTTGCATAAAAGGACTGCGCAGTCTAAGAGAAGGTTTACACATAAAAACAACAGAGACAAATAGATCTACAATTATATTAGAAAATATGCTTAGAAAATGAGATCTAGTCTCCTTTATACAAAATACAAGATAACCCGACAAGGGTTTCTTGTCAAACACTCTGCATACAAATTGTGATATTCAGTAATTTACTGAATCATCGCTGCAAAAATGAAGCACATGAGTGTAAGAGGATATAAATATTTTTTATCTTATGTAGATCCCTCAAGGGCTTCCTCCCATGAAAGGATGAACCTCTCAATCACAAGGAAACTCAGCAACGGAGCCACCAAACCATGCACTGAGCACTGCCTCCAAAATAACGCATTCCCTAGCAAAAAAAACATTGGAAATGTATGGGAAACGTGTGGTATGATATCACAGATCTGAAATAATCTCTGGAGCTCTCCAAACAGGTCTCTCAAGTGAAGGAAATCTTCCTCTAATGAGAAACTAGCTCAGAAAGTGGGATGCCAATCCCTTCCACTGCTGCACCTAGCAACATTGCACAGTATCTTACAAACCTGCGTTGATGAAGATGGCTGAAGCTCTGCCTCTAAACCTGATGTGGAATGATGAATAAAATCTCTCCCTATGAGGGTCCTCAAAGGAAAGAGGTGGGATTCCCACTTTAGAATACCCAGTGCTAAACAGCACTGCAAGTCTACTAAGCAGCAAAGCAGCAACAAGTATTGGCAGACAAGAATAATAATCTAATACATGAAGAATAATGATGCCATCCTCTTCCTTATATAAGATGTGAGTTTTCTTTCCCTTGGCCCTACTCAATTAGGTCATCACTATCCAAAGATACATCTCCCTCCAAAACTGCGTTATTCTTCCTTGGATTCCTCCTCCTCTAAAACTGCGTTGTTGACTTAGTCAAAGAAGCTTCATTTTATCCCTGTTCACACATGGAGGTGTTTTATTAGGCTAGAAAGAGTATCCCCTTTCAAATTTGGAGTATTTTATCCCTCCTTAGGAGACTTATGGGATTTTCTACCCATTTATTTACAGGTTAGATCTGTTGTTAACTCCAATGTTCCAATTAACTGTGAGGCTAAAATTTTGGAACATTACATTCCTCTCTTCCAAAATATTTTCTTGACCTCAAGCAAATGTATAAGGAGAGAAAAATTTCTCCCCTCCTCCTCATGTGGCCTCCCATAAATAGCCTCCATCATTGCATCAAGAGAATATGCAAATAAACTGTAATCCAATGTTTCCTCCCAAGTGTACAAAACCAAATGGTTTACATCAATCAAAGGTGGAAAGTGTGAATAGAAATTTGCTTGCTATCTCATGGCCTCCAAAAATTAGGAGTGATGATCATCATGGTGAATGAGTGCCTCCCTCACCCATGCTGTGATCCAAATGAAGTGAGTTACCCTCCAACATGGCAACTCATGAAGAATCTCCTCCACCTTTGGCTCTTGAAATGTAGGTGGGCTGAATAAGTGAACATGATAGGAAAGATGGCCTATCCCATGTTGTCCTCCTATCAACTTATGATAAGTGTAGAAGGCATGTTGATCTTGGGCTGTAACATGATTTCCCTCCAATGGCAAGAAGAAGATTGAACCTCCAAGGACTCTTCCTCCAAAATCATGAGACATGTGAACCCAAACCATTCCATTCAAGATGAATGGAACATCATCACCATTTGGCCTCCAAATCAGAAAATTTATGAAAGCTATGTGCAACTTTGGATGGTACCAAAGGTTCTCCAAGTGGATATTATGTAGTCTTCCCAACTGCTACTTGAGAATGTCATGTGGCAAGTGGTCCTGCAACAAGTTACAAGCTATAGATGTTTTTATGAGAATTTTCAAGAACATTTAAAGAAAATATCTGTAGTTGTACTCAGGAAACATGGGCTTACCAACACTTCATTGGTTATACTCTATTGAATTATCCTCAAATACACAATTAGCAAAAAACATAAAGATAAATATTTATCAGTGAGATTTAGGGTACTTGACAGTAAATCCTAATCTATATTTGATGTTCTTTATCAGAGAAGATGGACATTATGAAAACATGAAAAAAATAACAATTTACAATAAGAAAAACATCACCATTGTCATAGACCAGGATCCCATAAATCAACTTGTATATTTGATGTCCAAACTAGTTACAATATTCAAGTCCAGTGGGTCTTTATAGCTTCAAACTTCTCATCTCAACCTTTCTTTCTTCTATTATAGATAGAGCTTCAGCAGCCTCAATAGCTATTTACAATCAATGAGTATTCAAATACCAACCCCATATAATCTCTTCTAGATAAGTATTTATAGAAGAATGAAGAGTTGGAGTGAAAGAAAGGCCTATCTGTTCAATTAATGCAGAGTAAGAGCTTCTCGACCTTTGAAGGGCCAAATGGAGAAGTTATTCAAATGTTTTAACTCTGCTAATTGATTATTACATTAAAATTCATCAACTAAAGTCACTTTTGTTGACTTTGGAGGCTTTTGGCAGGTTGGTAATTACTTCTGAGCTGTCTTTGGAAAAATATCACTGACTGTGCATTTACTGTGTATTCTTTTGAGAACATATGTTTGTAGGTGGCATTTTTAGCTTTACTTGCCTTACTGATGTGGCATTTTGGGGCTTCCTTTATTGATTTATTTTTCCCAGTGGCTTAAAAAACTGATTAGGCCCTAATTCTTGCTTTAAGACCTTTGAAATTATCTTTTGGAGCCTTAAACTTTATCTGTTGACTGTATTCACTGATTTGGCTTTAGTCATCTATCTTTTGCCCTTTTTAAATGAATTAGGCTTTGGTGCCTTTAATATTCAACGTTTGAATTTTAATCCTTTGTCTTTTATGTGTGATCACTTCTCTGTTATGAACAAGTATCTTGGCGTGCTGATGGTTTTATTTGAACAACCAAATTTTACGCAACGTTGATTAAAAACCATGTAATTTACCTTGGAAACCTTTAATCTATAGTGTTTTAGGCTTCAGAGGTGGCAATCTTCGGCCGCGTTCCTTATTGAACCATGAGAAGGCTCTTGGCCTTAAAAAATGTCCTTGAACCCTCTGTTTGGACCACAAGGTTCCTTATCTTCTAGCTCTGCCCTTTACTGAACTGTGGGGAGTGCTTCTGCTTCAAAATCATCGTAAATCCTGCAAAAAACAACAAATTTATTATAAAATCCTGCGTTACATGGTTGAAACTACTTTGAAGGCTATTGGAGGGCGAAAGGAGTATATGCAGAGGAGAAGAAGAGACTTTATGGGAAAAAACCACGAAAATTCGGTTTAAAAACCATATCTGGAGCGAAAATAAACGAAGTGGTTTTGCAAAAACCGTGAATGGTTTCGCGTGACCCATGGGCGGTAAGTGGTTTTTGCTGAATCGAGTGCGATCCAATTAAAATATGTCGCGTGGCTCCCGCAAAACCAATGGTCTCATGTGATTTGGGTCGTTAAACCCTGGCGGAAAAAATCACGTGAAAGACAACGTAGACAGTTGGAGCTGAGGGGTAAGATCCAACGGATATGGGAAAGCGCGATGGAGGGAAGTGCACAGGCAACAGGATTAGTGGAAGCTAGGTGGCAGCTTGTGATTGGGTGAGCACTTTTCATAGTGGATGGTAGGCTCCAGGAAAGATTGGGTGTAGGGATGAACAAGGGCTATTGGTTTAAATAAATCAATGGTGGAGATTTGTTGTTAGGGTGAATGGATGGAATTACGTCGGGACAATAGTGGGAGAAAAGGAGGCATGGTGCCCATTGATCTTTGAAGATCGATGGTCACAATTGATAAGGAATCTGCTAAGTAGTGTGGGGGGAAAAAAGAAGGAAAAAGGCTTTTACAAAGGGAGCGATGATATAAAAAGGATAAGGGAAGGGGCTTAAGGGGAAGTGCTGGGCAGTGGTCCTATGAAGGAAAAGGGGCCGAGAGCTAAAGGAAAGGGCTGGGCTAAAGATTTTAGGCACCCGGTTGTGGGGCTAGGTCACATGACTGGAAAAAGGCAAAGGTTTTAAGCCCTGAGGGGCTTAAATTCTGTTTGTTAATAAAAAGCAGAATAAGTGGGTTTTGATATGTTTTTAAGGGTTTTTTGGGGTTTTTTCAAGTTCTGATAAGGAAAAATGAGAAATCTTAAACCATAAAAAGGGTTTTGTAGGTTTAAAAGGGATTTTTTAAGGTTTTTTGAGGATAATGAAGAGGAAAGGGGAATTTTATGAAAAATGGAGGGAATGAAATGATGAAAATGGGGCTTTTAGGAAACAGTTTTCTTTCTTTAAGGAACAATAGGATTTTGAAGGGTTTTGAAGTGAAAATATTAGCGAAAAGGAATTTTTGGACAAGGGACACAAAGGGGCTACAAGAAGTCACAAATTATTGGAGGAAATTTGTTTCTTGAAGACCATAAGACTTGTTTTATCCATCATTTGCTGAAACAAAATTTTTAGATGGCTAACAGACCGGTCAGAACATCCTCCTCTCCCTGCTTCTGTCACCTTCCAAATCCCATTCAAGATTCGAAACGCCAAATTTTCCTGGTGCATCATTAATGAGGGGGCATCTACCTATGTGATGTCCACTTCGGTTTGGAAGCAACTCGGATCTCCTGAGTTGGCTCCTTGCATGATCACTCTCCGAGCGTGGGAATGAAAGTGCTGATGTCGACAGAAGGAGGTCCACCATAGTTGAGGGAGTGAGATGTCCCCAACTAAGGCACGAGAGAAAACAGTAGAGTGACGGACAGACTGACACTAATGATGATGGTGAAATGGAAAGGACTCAAAATAATGGACGTACTCTCCTTGAGTATAGAAGACAAAGGGGCATGAATGACATGGCAGCAACTGACACAATATCATAAGGGATAGGGGACAGTGGGACTGAAGGTCATAATGTGCGACACAAGAGAGAGACCAAGCAATGAAGGATGGAGGGCTATAGTGGGGTACAAAGGGACTCGGGATAGACTCCATGAATACGATGCTGACTCAACTTGGATGCTCTAAACAAGGGCGACTTGATGGTGCTGCCACACAGTAAAGGCCCAGTGGGGGACCATGAAAACATGAGTACAAGATGGTAACTCATGACGAAAATCGACACGAACAAAGACAAGTAAGGAGGAAAAATGGTGCTCCAAGTACAAGTGTTGTAACTGAGGAAGTTCTATTCGAAGGAGAGGTGAAGTGATCCTTCTTGGACAAAATAGCTCTTAGCGAAGAATGAAAGTACAAAAAAAATGTTGGCTATCTAACAGAACATAAAACACACATCTCAGAAGGGAAATGCTAAGGGTAATATTTCTTAAGATAGAGTGCATTGCGAGGATTAGGAAGAGGATTGCCTTCAAAGTCCTCTAAAAGGTATGCCCCCTTACCAAGATCCTTACTGATAACGTAAAGGCCTAGCCATAATGAGTCGAACTTCCCGTGACCAAGGACATCATGGGCTTGGTCACATACTAGAACAAGGTCGCTTTTGTGAAAAGGATGAGGCTGGAATTTTCGGTCATATTGAGCTTTGGTGCATTTCTTGGCCGCTTCCATGGTTTGCAATGCAACATGGCAGTCTTCAGAGGCATGCTCAGGCATGATAAGTCGTTGTTCTAGAGGTTGGGTGTCAGGGAGAAGTTCAATAGCCAGATGAAGGGAAGGGATTTCACACTCGATTGGTAAGACAACCTCCTCTCCAAAAACGAGGTGAGGAGGGTTATGGTTGAGGGGCATAGGTGCCCCCGAGCATGGTGTGGTCATGCCAAAATGTATTTATAAAAAGGGGAATATAAACACATTTAAATGATGTGGTGTGCCATTTGTTCTCGTTATGGTTATGTAGTTTGAGAAAGGCAATGGAGGATTACCAATCTCTTTTGGTACTACATATAGGGATCAAATGGAATTTAAGTTTCTAAGTTGGCATGCCTAGTGTCACTATCCCAAAAAGAGGATTTGGAGATAATGAACTGATGCTCTCGTAGAAAAGCTATAGGTTGGTCAACAATAATGTCTAAGAGACTGGGTTGCTGATGTAAGATGAGGGAACGATAAGGGGTATCATCCCTAGAGTGATCTAAAGTGATATGGGACTCTAGAGGTTCTTCTAAATGTGGAATAATACTGGGACTAAAGTCAACACGACCAGATACACTAGGAGAGTTGTGGAGAATTGCTTCTCTTGGTCTCTCAAATGTGGGTGCCCCCTTACCCAAACATTGGGTTTCAATGTAATGGCCACAAGGTGGATGTGGTGTGAACGCATGGGTTCGATGTAAGGGGGAATAGATAAAATCAGGGGTGGGAATTTTTTCCATAATGTCGTCATCGTGATAGAAGATGGGGTGACTGGTGGAAGAAAGACTGCCTGACGTGGTGAAGTGACCTGAATCATCAACATGAGAAGAGAGGTTCACATGCGCATCGTCACAAGGGGTGACCGAAGAGTAAGTAGATAGAGGATCTACCGATGTTGAGCCCAAGATGATCGCGGAAGGCAGGTCAAGCGAAACAACATGGGAGGATTTAGATGGAATGTTCCCTGAGGGTCTCATGGATGATGATATGTAGAAAATGCTGGACGAAAGCTCCGTCATCTCGACATCAGGAGGGGGAATGTCAATGGGAGCAGTCATATATGGTAGTTCTGCTGAATCAGAATGCGCAAATAGGGGAGAGGTGGACTCATTGCGCTTGGCCTCGAAATGGTGGACCGCAGCTAGAGAGGGGCGGAAATCCTCGAGGAGGGGAAAAAGATGGGTGTAATGACCATGGATATCACACAAAGCACAGGGGCGGTTGGTGTGAATAGTCTTTGGGTTCTTGAGCGTGGTCGCGGAAGGAACAGAGGCTTCTGGGACCGTGGACTCAGGGAACGTGACATTAACCATGGGCTTGAGACGAAGCACTCCAGGACAGGTATGGGTGGCATGGCTGACAACATCACACAAAGCACATTGGATGGTATGCTTTGGAGGCTGAGGAGGGGCAGGGTTTGTCAGGGCAGCCTTGTCCTTTGATGCCCCCTTGCGAGCTTTGCCCTTCTTACTCGAAGCGGTCACAACAGGAGGTGGTTCCTGTTGAGGTGACTGAGGCACTGTTGCAGCGGGAGAAGTCATGGGGATCGGTTGAACTGGGGTCAAAGCAATATAAGGTTTGGGTTGACCAGGCAGGGTTGCGGCTGGAGGATCATGGTACCAGACGGGAATCCCAAGGGTCAAGTTAGGAAGAGAGAGGGTGGCCATGACCGGTACCGTGTACACTCCTAGTGGGGGAGCTAGGAACAATATCTGCCCAGTAGGGTAATGACCAGGAGGGACGGCTCCGAGATGGTTAAGGCCAGGGGGAACTGATCTAGGAGAATAAAAGGGTTCAGGGATACAAGCTGTAGGGGGAGGGACAGAAGGAGGAGGTCTGGCTGGCTGAAATGAATGGCTAGGAGCGGGTTGCGGAGGGCGAGGGGGAGGTTGCTGACTAGCTAAGGCAGGCCGCTTACGGGAAGCCTGAGACGATTGCATCATGCAAACATTCGATAAGCTGGGATCAGTGATAGGAGGAGGGGGAAGGTTAGGGAAAGTTCCAAGCAGGGAGGAATCTTTGTAAACGCCGGGGGAGACACTGGTCAAGGAATCGATGGTTTGCTTATTGGCTACAGAAGAGATGGTCGTCTCAGGTGAGGTCTGAGATTTTGGCTCATGATATGTCAACTAGTCAATGGTGACTATCTTTCCATTATGGGGGAAAGACATCTTGCAAAAAACCGCGGATGGGACAGCAGACATAGCATAGGTGTAGCTTCACCCCAATAGAATGTTGTAATCTAGCAGGGCGTCGATGACTTCAACGTCGACGCAAACAGTCTTATCGGCGAGGGTGATAGGACAATTATGAAATAGGCCTATGGGCTGGGAGGCATGGTCGTCCCACACTCGAAGGGTGATCGTGGAAGGGGCCAGCTCAGGAGATCCGAGTTGCTTCCAAACCGAAGTGGACATCACACAGGTTGATGCCCCCTCATCAATTATACACCGGGAAATGTTGGCATTCCGGATTTTGACTGGGATTTGGAAGGCGACGGAAGCAGGAAGAGGAGGATGGTCCGATTGAGAGGCGTCTAAAAAAATCATTTGGTCATCAGCAGGATCTACAGCGCCCACGGCAGATAGTAGAGCCTTCTTTTGGGAAGGGCACGACTGGAGGAGTTCTAGTGTGGAAATGGCAGCAGGAGATTGCGCCAAATCATCTACTATGCTATACGAATGAGAAGCTCGACCAGAAGCAGCATTTCGACGTAACGGTCCTTTAGGAATCTTGGTATGGACCTAAAATTTGGGTTGAGGGATATGTAAGGGACCACTGGGTGTCGAAAGAGGCTCTGTAGAACCTGAAGAAAAAGACTCGGGGGTAGACTGAGCAGGAGGCTTGGGGTACTGGCGAGACCGAGTTTGAAGGTGAAGATCGACGGATGGGTTAGGATCGGAGTGCATCATAAGGATCTGGTAATAAGAGGAACCAGACAGGGAAGGGGGGGTAGCTACCTGGCTGTCGGGCGGTTGGGTAGCCATGAATCCTTGCTGAGGGAAAGGATCAATAAACACAGCTGGTTGGGTAGTGGCCACATTAGGAGGAGCATGAGGGGAGGCATGTTGTCCGCACAATGTGGCTTGAGACTCCCAAATCTGCCGCATCTGGGGTAAGAGGGGAAAATCGTGGGTGTAATGACCATAAACACCGCAACACGAACAAGGCTTACTTGTGCGAAGCGGCCTGTCTGGCTTGGGCTGAGTGCCCTATTGCTGGTTGGCAGTGTTAGGGTCCACACCAGGATTGGGTCCACGGGTACCAGGGGCAGATTGGTTTGGATTGCCTCTCCACCTTCTTTGAGAAGAAGGGGGATTATTCGCGCCCTGCTGTGCAAATACTTGCCCTAGAGGGGGCTGTAGGTGCTGGTGCTGGGTTTGAGGAGGCAAGGGAGGAGGAAGCGCATATGCTGGAGGAGCTGGTGCACCAGGCTATGGATAAGGGTAATGGGTAGGTTGGGAAACATTGAGGTAAGCAGGAGGTTGGGAAAAAGGGGGACGCATGCCGTATCCTGGATACATGCTACCGGGAGGGGGAAGAGTGCTGGAGGAGCTGGCCCCTCCCTGAGGGAGACCATAGCCCATAGGATGTTGAGCGTACGGATGGGAAAGGGCTCCAGTGATACTGTCGGCGGAATGAGATGCCCCCGGGGCGTTAGCACCACCGGGCCTGGGGAGGTCAGGAAGAACGGTATAAGCATAACTAGATTGAGCGTAGATCGGGTCATATTTCAAGGCTATTTGGAGGGCAGCTTCTTCGGTTTGTGGAAAATGGGAGGCGACATCCTTGCCGATGGGAGCCAGAAGGGTGTGAAGGAACCAGTCCATATAAACCCGATCTTCGAAGGGAGTGGCTCAACATAAGCTTCGTCTTCTTCACCATTCCTGAACATGGGCAGAAAGGCGGGTTGAAGAGGATTGCTTGAAGGAAGTCAAGAGCTCCGTGCCAGTGTCGTATCGGAGAGGGAGCTGGAAATAGGACAAGAAGGCCTGAGCAAGGGTCGCAAAGGTGGTATGGGAAGAGGTGGCTTGTTCAACAAACCATTTTGAAGCTTCGCCGGTAAGCGTGTGTTGGAACAAACGAAGATGGATGGAGTCATCGGTAATAGAATTGGAAGAACACCACATGTGGAAAGATCGGGCATGATTGGTTGGATCTTCACCAGCTTGGCCTTCGAATTTAGGGATGTCGGAAGGGAGCTTGGTTGGCATGGCAGGCCAACCAACATCATGGTGGATGGGGTCGTTGATCAACTGATTGAAATCGGGGAGGCTGAGGCCTGCAATGTATGGCAGCAATGGGGTGGCCGGAGTTGTTCCTGTGGCGGTTTCGCTAGTAGTCGGGCTGGCATTAGGGCCAGGGGAACTGCTAGCGTTAGGCCCTGGACCAGACATGATGGTAGGGGGAGAACCAGGAGGAGAAGGGGAACCTGATGAATCAGGAGAGGAGTCGGAGTGCGGACTCGGAGGAGGACTGGATCGATGACGGCGGGTCAGAGCAGGTCGATCGACCAGAAACTGAGGGTGAAGGCCAAGAAGTCTCCAGGAAAGGCGCCTTGGGGGCACAATGACGACAGGAAGAAGGAAACCAACAGGGGTAGGAAGGGACAAAATCAATTGAGGTCAAAGGCAGAAAAGGTGCAGTGACAATTGATTTTAGAGTCTTTGCCAGGCGGTGTTAACTAGGCACTTCTTCGCTTAGGGTCAGTGTGTGGCGTGCGTTAATTTTAATTTTTAAACCCTTTCCGTTTTGAGACCAAGAAAAAAGTGTGCTGCGTAACTGAAAATAAACCTACAGAGAACAGTATATAATGCTAAAAGAACAGAAAAATAACAGCTACTTGTGCATCTATCTAACCCAAGAAGGCGGGTCTCTCAAAAATAATCTGAAAAGAAAGGGAAAAATCTATGCAAAACACGT
This sequence comes from Pinus albicaulis, assembly GCA_034641835.2. NCBI lineage: Eukaryota > Viridiplantae > Streptophyta > Pinopsida > Pinales > Pinaceae > Pinus > Pinus albicaulis. The sequence continues at coordinate 128,192 of JAXQQM020080545.1, read as the reverse complement.
GGAAAAGAGGCCAATAGATCTAAGGTCAAAAGGGACAGGGATCTAAAGGATAAAGCTGCTGAAAAGAGGTGCAAGTCACAGCCAAAAGACAGAGGCAAGGTGGCTGGAAAAAGGAAGGAAATCAGCAAAAAACAGAGGGGGCAAGGTGGAGGCCCTAAAATTAGATCCAAACAAATATTCAGGAGGTGATTTGAGAGGTAGAAGAGCTGATTTCAAAGGATAGGGAGGAGGGACAGGATCTGGCAGCAGGCCGGGCTCAAAAATAGATTTGGTCAAATGAACAAACTCTTCCACAAACGAGGGCATCAAAGTCTTAGTAGATAGGTCACTTCGTTATTAGAGTAAAAACATCGTAACTGTCAAGGCAATCGAGATTGCAGGTCGGAAACCCCGACGTGTTGCGTAACCCGTAATACGTACAACCACTGAAAACCGTGTGCTCAGCTTTCGAACTCGTTGCTGTGTCATGGTGGTGGTAAAAGTGTGACCTGGATGTCCAGGTCGCATTTTATGGGCCAAAAAGTGCGACCCCCCGTTCCGGTTGTCTCGGCGGAAAATTTTCATAAAAGTTGCCGTCTCAGTTGCGGCTGGTGTCGCTTACCCGCGCAATAGGGCTAGAAACACACGGAAGTTAGAAATTTTAATGTTTTATGGTTTTATGTGAGAAAAAAAACATAAAAATAGGAAAAATAAACAGCTGAAAAGAAGCCCTAGGGTCTGAAGTAGCTGGATATGTAGGAATATGAAAAACGACAGCGGTCGTAATTTAAAACCCGTGTGGAGTCGCCATTTGTTAGTAGTGAACTTTTTGTCAAGTGTTAAAAGGACCACTTTAGCTACGGACAATAATAGCCCTAATAAACAAAGTAATGCCAATATTCGCATCTGCTGCTAGTTAGACATAAAGAGCCGCAAAAAAACCGCATCTACATGGAGGCCTTTTCCATGTGTAGTATAGGCTGCTCCATATACCAATAGACAAGACAAGAACAATTTTTGAAAGAATTTTTATATTAATGGGGCACCTGTGAGGAAAACAAGAAGGTGTATCCAATTCCCCTCAGTGGGATGGGTTCTTGGAAGTCCTCAGCACTTCAGATCTAAGATTTCTCTCTCTTGTTGGTGTAGAAGACCCACACAAAGAATGGAACTCAAAGGGAGCTCTTGCAGCAAATGGCAGAAAATGATGACCAAGTGTATAGATCCAGAGTGATCTAATAGGCAACAAAAGGTGAGGAATGGTAGGAAAAACCCTCCTATTTATAACAAAATATTGGATCATTCTAGATCTTGGTGCATGGGTTAACCAGATCTAGATCCACTTTTATGTAATACATTTTATTATATTTGTTGGAGGGAAAAGGTATTTTGACTTTCAATAAATCCTTAATTGTTTTAAAAATAAATAAATAAATGATTTATTTATCTTTTATTAGTTAAGAAGATAATCAAATAAATAATGATTTATTTAATTATTTAATAGAAGTGGTTAGAAATAAAGTCAACAAATAGTGATTTATTTAATTATTTGTAAGATTTATTACAGTTTAATTATTAAATATTCATTCAAATATGTTTCATTAATATTCCTAGAAAATAATAAGATAAATAAAGGTTTATCTAATTAATTTCTTTGATTTTTGGTTAAACATGACTGGGAATAATAATTAAATTATGGTTTAATTAATTATTCCATGAGGAAAATCAAACAAATATAGGTTTGTTTAATATTTCCTTTTGGGGTTTCCTGTTTTAACATAGTGAAAGCAGTTTTACTTAGAGCAAAACTGGTCTTACATGGTGTACTTGGGTCCATCTAATGATAATAGGTTAGATGACCAAAAAATGGTGTAACACATACCTCCCAGCCAATTGGCCTATTCTGTAATTGTCCTATTTCTCTTGTGGGCAAGACTATTTGCATTGATGTAGAAGTCATAGATTCCCCCTTAGATTACAACATTCTATTGGGTCGTAGCTACACCTATGCGATGTCTGCTATCCCATCTGTGGTTCACCGCAAGATGTTATTCCCTCATAATGGAAAGATAGTCACCATTGACCAGTTGACATACTACGAACTGAAGTCTGAGACCTCCTCTGATTCCACCATCTCTTTGGTAGCCAATAAGAAAACTGTCGATCCTTTGACCAGTGTCTCACCCGGAGTCTACAAATATACCTCATTGCTTTGTACATTCTCTAGTCTTCCCCCTCCTGTCTCTGATCCCAGCTCATCGAATGTTTGCATGATGCAATCATCTCAGGCTGCCCTCACCCTATGTAGACTACTCCTAGCCCTTCCATTCAGCCTTTTGGACCTCCTCCTCCTAGCCCTTCAGCTGGTATCCATGAGCTTCTTTACCCTCCTTGTATGGTTCCTCTAGGCCTTAACCATTTAGGAGTTGTCCCGCCTGGCCATTACCCCTCTGGTCAGATACCATTCCTAGATCCCCCCCCAGGAGTGTACATAGTACCTGTCATGGCAACCCTCTCTCTTCCTAACTTGACCCTTGGGATTCCCATCTGGTACCTTGATCCTCCAGCCACTACCCCGCCTAGTCAACCCCAATCTTATCTTGCTTTGACCCCAGTTCAACTGGTCCCCACGACTTCTCCCACTACAACAGTGCCTCAGCCACCTCAACAAGAACCACCTCCTGTTGCGACCACTTTGAGTAAGAAGGGCAAAGCTCATAAGAAGGCATCAAAATACAAGGCTACCCCGACAAACCCTGCCCCTCCTCGGCCTCCAAAGCATACCATCCAGTGTGCTTTGTGTGATGTTGTCGGTCATGCCACCCATACTTGTCCGTAGTTGCCTCATCTCAAGCCCATGGTTAATGTCGCGTCCCCTGAGTATACGGTTCCGGAAACCCCTGTTCCTTCCTTTACTGTACCCAGGAACTCAAAGAATATTCACACCAACCACTCCTATGCTTTTTGTGATCTCCATGGCCATTATACCCACCTCTTTCCCCGCCTGGAGAACTTTTGCAACTCTCTTGTGGTAGTTTTCCAATTCGAGGCCAAGCGCAATGAGTCCACCGCTCCTGATCTAGGTGGATATTGATGGCCACCCACCTATTCCACTTGGGCCCCCACCATTGTCTCTTTCAGTTTTTCAGTTTCGGCATAATTTACTATTTTTAGCAGTTTTTCGGGTCCTGAACTTCCGAAGCCGTTTTGAGGCCCTAAATGACATTTTTTGGGAATCACGCCTCCAGCTAATATCATTCCATTCTGGAATGATATTCATGGCAAAAGTTTTATTCCTCGAATAGAGCTTTCTAATGATGTATCATGAGCGTCAAACGAAGATAGTATGCCAAAGTTACGTCCCTGGGAAGTTGAAACACCAATTTACCCAAACGGGGCCCATAGATTTGGCGCTTCATTTCCTAGGGTTAGGTTTTTGGATGTTTAGGGTTCTCCATTGTTTCTCAATAATAAATAGGCCCTCGAGCCTCATTTTAACTCAGTTCAGAGGCCTGTAGCTGCCACATCTCTCCTCAGAGATAGCTACCAGCACCCTAGCTAGTTTTATTTCCATTCTATCTGTAAGAAAATTTCAGTTCTTTGATATTAATGAAATGAAGTGTTATTTCCACTACATCTCTGTATTTATGTTTATATTTTTATTCTATTTCGTTCTTGCATAAATCCAGATTAGCTCCCATATTTGCACATTTTTCTTCAGCAAAACCAGAGGACATGAATTCTCCCACTAAAATTCTCCCTCCTGATGTCTAGATGACGAAGCCTTCATCCACCATTTTATACCTATCATCATCAATGATACCCTTGGTGGAAGTCCCCTTGGAGACTTCCCCAGATGTTTCGCTTGACCTCCCTTCAGCGATCACCCTGGGCTCAACATCGGTAGATCCTTTATCTACTTACTCTTCTATCACCCCTTGTGATGATGTGCATGTGAACCTCTCTTCTCATGATGATGATTCAGGTAGCGTCGCCCCGTCAAGTTGTCTTTCTTCCACTAGCCACCCCATCTTCTATTACGATGATGACATTATGGAAGTTTTTACCACCCTTTAATTTATCTTTCCCCCCTTAAATCGAACCCATGCATTCGAACCACATACACCTTGTGGCCATTACATTAACACCCAATGTTTGGGTAAGGGGGCACCCATATTTGAGAGACCAGGAGAAGTGATTCTCCACCACTCTCCTAATGTATATAGTCATGTTGACTCTAGTACCATTATGCTCCCCCATTTAGAAGAACCTCTAGAGTCCCTTCGACATTGTTGTTGACCAACCTATGGGATTTTTAAGAGAGCACCAGTTCATTATCTACAAATCCTTTCTTTGGGACAGTGACACCATGTATGCCAACCTGGAAACTTAAAGTCCATTTGATTCATATATGCAGTACCAAAAGAGATTGGTAATCCTCCATTCCCTTTCTCAAACTGTATAACCAGAACAAAAACAAATGGCACACCACATCATTAAAATGTGTTTAGATTCCTATTTTTCTAAATACATTTTTGCATGACCACAACATGCTTGGGGGCACCTATGCCCCTCAACCATAAAAATCCCAGATCTTAGCCAGAAACAACACTGAAACCCTCTTTCTCTAATAGGTCGCACTTTTCAGGTCATTTCCTGGGATAGGTCATAGTTTTCTGCCAAGTACCTGCTACCTAGGTCGCAAAACAGACCCCAAAAAGTGTGACCTGGCCTATTCATGAGCTCAGGGTACCTAAACTGAACTTTAAATCCACTAAAATGAAAGAGTAGGATTAGGCCTCTTACATGCAACTGAAAGATCTCAATTCCAACGGTCGGCTTGTTTGCTACGATCACTGCAATACTTAGGGCCTTCTCTCCTCACTACATTCACCATAGCTCCACATGCAAATGAGTTAATTTGGAGGGAAAATGCCTTATTAAAAGAAAACCCCTAATTTTTCTTTCGCCTGATGCGACCAAAATGTAGCTTAGTTTGATGAACCATATGTACTGTTGGAAAGCTCTCACTAAGCCCTCAAATGGGTATCTGTTAGTTTTTAGTGACTTGATACTTGACCAAGACACATTTTATCCAGGAAGCGTCACTTCACCCCTCCTCAAAATTGAATTTCTTCACTTGCAACACTCGTACTGGGGGCAACACTTTGCCTCCATACTTGTCCATGCTCGTGTCAACTTTCATCGTGAGTTACCATCTTGTACTCATGTTTTTATGGTCCCCATTGGACCTTTTTTGTGTGGCAGCACCATCGAGTCACACTTTTTGGAGCATCCGAGTTGAGTCATCATTGCATTCATAGAGTCTATCCCGAGTCCCTTTGAATCCCGTTATAGTCATCCATCCTTTAGTGCTTGGTCCCTCTCTCGTGTCGCACATTATGGCCTTCAGTCGCACTGTCCCCTGTCCCTCGTGATATTGTGTCAGTCATTGCCAGGTCATCCATGCCCTTTATGCTCTAACAAGGGAAGTCGTACATTCGCTACTCAGTCCACCCCATTTCATCATCATCATTGGTGTCACTCTGTCAGTTGCTCTACTATTTTCTCTCATGCCTTAGTTGAGGATCCCTTATTACCTCACCTATGGCGGACTTCCTTCTATCGACATCATCTCATTCATTCTAGAAGATAGGTCTAGAGAGCAGTGTACCTTTGTTACAGCTTCCACTCTTGTTTGGTACCTCGGATTAGGCAAAGGGACTCGTTATTTTCCTTTGACTTGATTATTTCTCAGCTCCAACTCCTTTTCAGCATGATCGAGATCCGTATAATTGATGCTTCAGTGATGCAGCAGCTGATATCGGTGATTCTTGGGTGTGTGTAAGATGTCTCAGCCCTCATGAGGGGGTGTCCCTATGGGTACCTCCCCACATTCCCGGATGACCTCTTCATTACAGCCTTTGATGCAGCTCCATACATTTGATGATGTCGGCCTCAGCCGCTTGCAATGCCTTTTTGTTTGCATGTATCAATCAGATTTTCAGAGCCCTTTCCTGTGTTTAGGGGCATCTGGGTTGTATTTATATCTCATGTACTCAAATATTATTGGACAAGTCCTGGCTGTTATCCCATGCACAATATGTATGTGGGATTCATTATCGTGTTATTTATCTGGCTCATGTTTATGCCAGCATGTACTATATTGGCTAGTTCTATGGTTTAGCGGATGCCTTATTGTTTGTAATTTGCCTCAACAGGCATAGGTATGCTTCCCCCACCACCTATAGCATAGGTACTCACTCATCAAAGAGACTTGTCGCACCTGTAAGTCTTGCCTCTTTAGGGTCTAGTTCTTTCAGCACTTTGGTCTACCTTATACTTCTCGCTCTTTGAATTCCCTTTCGATGTCTACTGATTGCGTTCTTACAACATACTTCAGTTATATGATTAGCTCTTAATGCTCACATGCTGGGGGACAATCTGTTACACCATTTTTTGGTCATCTAACCTATTATCATTAGATGGACCCAAGTACACCATGTAAGACCAATTTACCCTAAGTAATATTTCTTTCACTATGAAAATAACTTAGTAAACCACCTTTATTAAGTTTTTATGGTCTAAACAGGAAACCCCGTGAGGAAATATTAAATAAATATACATTTGTTTGATTTTCCACAAGGAATAATTAGTTAAACAACAATTTAATTAATATTCCTGGTTATATTTAACCCAAAACAAGGAAATTAATTATATAAATCATTATTTATCTTATTATTTTCTAAGAATAATTATTTAAACCTTATTTAGATCATATTCTTTATTAAATATGACTAAATCACCCTTAAATAATTAAATAAATAAATATTTATTTGATTATTACTCAACCACATCCTTAAAATGATAAATAAATCATTTATTTATTTATTATTTACAAATAAAGGGATTTGACCCAAGTCAAATTCCTTTTCCCTCCAAAAAATATAATAAAATATTCCATAAATGTTGGATCTTTATTTGGTTAATAATATTTTAATTTTGCACCAATATCTAGACTTTATCAATATTTTGTTATAAATATAAGGGTTTTCCCATTCATTTATCACCTTTTTTTTCCTAAAGATCACTCTGGATCTCTACTTTTGGTCTGACTATTGATCCACCATCATAGTCATATTTTTCTACCATTTTTTTTCTAGGTTTTCTACACCATCAAGACAGAGGAATTCTAGATCTGAAGTGTTGAGGACTTTCAAGAACCCATCCCATTGAGGAGAACTAGGAACACCCTCCTGTGTTTTCCTCCCAGGTGCGCCTAATACAAAATTCATTCAACATATTCTTGTCTTGTCTATTGGATGCATGGAGTAAATCTTGTTTTTTTTCTACTATTTAATGTCTTCTAATGCATAGATCTATATTTTTGTAGCATTTATCTTGATCACCTAACTGCAGATCTGAAGATATTGGCAGTCATCTCTGCTGTTAGGGCTATTGGTTATGCACAGCTAAAGTGGTATTTTTTCATATGCTTGGAATTAAGATTCATACTAACACAAGGGTCAAAACATATTTCTGATTTGGAGCAGCATACTTTCACTGCACTAGGAAGCCTTGATTTTTTCAAGGAAGAGATGTACTTTCATCCTAGAGTACCGTTGTTGAGATGCACAGAACTCTTGCGGTTGGAGTGTAGATTTTTGGAGGATGCACTAAAAAATTTGGCGCAATTTCCGACGGCAAAATCATCGCTATTCCGACATAGAGTCCTCACAAGAGCAACAGTTCGCGGACGGGAAAAGCGTGGTTTGTCATGCAGTCGCAATTATGATGCATTCACAAAGTGTCGCACTACTGACAAAATTTCTGTTGCTTCCAAACATGTGTCACTCTTCCGACGTTTCCCAAACCGACATTTGTAAAGTGTCGCCATTCCGAAGAAAATTGGTTCGACATTTTTAACGTCGCTCTTCCGACGTTCTTAAAGTGTCGCCATTCCGACGAGACATCGTCCGACATTTTGAACATCGCTCTTCTGACGTATTTATACTATCGCTCTTCCGACATATTTATAATGTCGCAATTCTGACGCCGTACAGTCGTCGCAAGAGCGACAGTAGCAGGACGGGAAAAGCGTGGTTTGTCATGCAGTCGCAATTTTGAAGCATTCACAAAGTGTCGAACTACCGACACCATTTCCGTTGCTTCCAAACAGGTGTCACTCTTCCGACGTTTCCCAAACCGACGTTTGTAAAGTGTCACCAATTTCGACGCTGTACAAAGGTGTCGCATGAACGACTCTTTCCGGAGGCGTCACAATATCGACGCCAGGAAAGACTGTCGTAATTGCGACAAAATGTGGTCCGAAATTTTGAGCGTCGCCCTTCCGACGTCTTTGTGTTGTTGCTCGTCCGACATTCCTAGAGCCGTCGCAATATCGACGCTTACTAGGCGTCGGTATACCGACGGCGGTTTCAATTTAAAAAAAAAAATGAAACTTTAAAACAGGGCAGTAAATCTCTAATATTTGTTATCACAATAAGAAATCAATGATCAGTGATCACGTCAAATCTTCCTCGTAGCGTGACGCGTCTAATAAATTTTATTGTAAAGGTTGCTGGCCAATGACAATTGCAGCATTGAAGGAAATGCATTAAAGAAAATTAATGAGGCTGCGAACTCCAAGCCAATTGGCAACAACCCTGATAATTTTCCTTACCAACTTCCAAGTTGTGAGTCGGGCTTCAGACTCCAGAGCTAAGAATTTTATTTTCATTGTGTTGGAGAAGAGAACTGCAACCTGCAGAAAAAAAGCAATTCCTCAGTCTCACTGCTCAGGACTTGGAGTCATTCCTTGCTAACACGGTATGTCTAAATTTTGATAAGATAACTTTCTTCACCCTCGTTTTTACTAAATTTATTCTTTTGAAAAGGGCCTGGTTACATTTCAGAAATTTTCAACTTTCAACTTCTAGAATTTGTACATATGATTTTTGGACTGAGGTTTTGTTATTAATGAGGAGATAGTGTCCTGGTTCTATCTGTATAAAATAATTGCCTCTTTTTTTTCTTCATGTTTAGGGTTTTTGATTTTATCAAACCCTATCTCTCTTTTAAGCATGCCTGCAAATTAATATATTCCAGGAATGTACACAATTCCAGGCTTCATGTACAACATATTGTATCAACTATATTTTAACAAGTGAGCTGCATGCCCATATAGTGTTACAGATTACAGGGCTTCATTTGGAGAATAAATGATAAGCTTAGCAGCACTAAATCCAAGTAATTCCCCTCATCCCTTAAAAGACACCTCTAAATATAACTAGAAATTTCAAATAGTTGGTAAAGGAAAAGTACAAAGATATAACAGATGTGTGTTGAGCCAAAAACCTGTGCATTCACAACAAAAATGGGATGGATAAAACTTAAAAACAATTATGGACTTGGACAAAAAATCATCTTATGCATACAAAATGAAAGAAGCATTGGCATACTACTATGTTTACAAATTTAAGGACAGGTAGAGTGAGTGTCCGGGCAACACAGTTTCATGTGGAGACCCTAGATCCTTGTACCCACAATATCTAGTGACTTAAAAAATGATTGCCAAAACAATGCCTTTGCTATGCATGTAAGAACACCTGTATAATGAGGGAGATGTAATATTGTCTGAGAAGCAAATTTATACAGAGTGGTCCAAGATTGTGTATTTATGGAAGATACAGCTGATTTTGGCATGAAACATGTATCCAAGATTTCAATGTGGCCTTATTTCAGAGCCCATTGATGGTTTACTATGAAACCTAAACTTTCAAAAGAAACATATTGAAATCATAGGATCTCCATCATGAATATCATAAATATTAACTGTCTTTTGGGCACTGGTAGTAGATACCATAAGAGGCCCACATGGCCTGTACCACCAATGTTGATTCTCTGGCACAACATTTGCAAAGCCAAAATTTCTCCCCGAGACATCCCTCTCTGCCAAAACTGGAGAGATGGTACTGGACGTTGAAGTGAAGGCCTCTGATTCAGTATGGAATGGCATAATTTATTTATTATAAAAGTCCCATGAATAGAAACCTGATTCCAATGTACAACCTGCAGATGCTGCCACAACATATTTACCAGAGCGACCATCTGAACCAGCTGCTTTGATCAACCAGCAATCACCCCACATGTTTGGGGTAAGACCATATGGAGCTTATATTCAGCCTTCTCCTGGAGATTGGAAAAAAACAATACTGAGTATTACTCATACATCAACTGCCCTTTATGTTAAGGGAAAATTTAAAGAGTGCATAAATATTCTTGAAATCCCAATCATAGTTTCTAGAAAATTTCAACAGTCTTTGAAATGAACTACATCCTATTTAAACTACATAAAATATTTAGGAAAATCACTTTCTTAAATAGAAATTGGTGAATTTTATTTCAAATATAGAAATTTAAACCATGAGAATAATCTAACCCCTAGGATTTTCCCTATTTCTAATAGAAAATCCCAAAATGTATAAATTATAACACCCATAGACCCCAAAATTAAGTACAATATTTAAAACATCCACACCTCTGAATTTGCTATATCATGAAAAGAGCAGCATCCATCATCATGGGAAAGCAAAACCGATTCTCCTTCTGATACAAACCAGCCTGCAGTAGATGTCTTATGGCTGAGTTGATTCAATCGATCACAGGAAACCTCTTCATTTTCTTCAATATTGCCAAAATGCTCTGGCTTGTTTTCCTGATCATCATCAAAGTCCATATTTTCATCACATTGAATTAGTTGGGGTTCATTACGATCAGGTCCAGTGCCTATTGCAGAGCTCCGGACATCCAATCCAATATTGGAACTACCATACCTGTTCCCATTAGAGATTGTAAATCCTTCTTCTGGCTTTAATTCGGTAAGTTCAAGAGCACTAGAACTGGATTCAGTTGATTTAGACTTGGTATAGTTGTCCTCTAATTTGTATTCCGATACAACACTATACTTGTGCTTCAACGCAGACAGAAATTCTGCAGCAATGGGATCTTCATCTATGGGGATTATGAATCTGCCCTCAAAAGCATCCCGAATATCTGATTCATTTTCATTCAACTGATCATGCAAATCCACCCTCGTCTTCAGCACAACAAGCTGAACTGAAGGCCAGTTTTTCAGCAATTTATGGTGGGGGTAAAGCCTGTCTTCCAGACCTTGACTATTTAAGTGTTTAATTGGTTTTTTCAGAGACCTGACCATAGAATCAAATAAATCTTGCGAACCCTGCGAAATAATAAACAATAGTAAGGCCATTATTTATTGGTTTGAAATAATAAACAACATGCAACAAACCTGCATAATTAGTAAATTATTTAAAGACAATGTTGGTAATATGTTTCCTGTATCCTATTATATGATTTTCCTTGATGGAAAGCTCTGTATTTAATTGAGAATCGATATAAATAAGGATGAGTTAATTCATGTGTGAACATATGTATGCATCCTGATGAAGAATAATTGACATTCATAAGAAACCCTATGCTCTGTATGTTGATCGAGGAATCGATTTTAATACGGTTGACAGTGTGTCTAAACTGGTAGACAGTGGAGTTATATATATTCGTTAAATATATGATGGAAGGGTTTACACTATTAGTAAGGAGCTGACTGGCTTTCATGGAGAAAGGAACGAGGAGTGAGAGAAAACCAGTTATAGCGCGAAAGAACTAAAACAGAGTATTTGGCATCGAAATTTCGGTGGAACATGGACTAACCCTTCGTAATCATGAATGGAACCTAGAAGGAAAGAGGTGGAACATAACAAATGGAAGCGCGAAGGAACCCTGCGTGGAAGAGCAGAATCGTGACCGAGTAAACAGTAAAGGTGGTTTGTGGTTTCTATCGCACCACCTTCGATGGGCAAGCAGTTTTCAAGAGGTTGGGAGTGATTCCATAGAACGCGTGACATGCGTCCATGTACGACTCCACAAAACTGCTTATCACTGCGCGTCGTCGCGCGTTATTTCTCGACCCAGGATGCCCAGCGATATTGATAAGCACCGTTGGGAAGGGGTCATCGGACGGTGTTCATTTGCTATAGACGCGCGAAAGTTACCCAAGGTACGGTGTGCCATCACGCATTATCATCCATGCATCATCAACGAATGATATCCATCGAATCATCTGATGTTGAGCGATGTGTTCTCCACCGTCGGATGGAAACGATCGTAAGCGATGGGCCCTAGTTTTTTAAATTATATTGATTGGGCCGTCGATTATGTATGTGGGGCCCGAACCAAAGGTCTATTTAAAATACTTTTGGTAAAAGCGCTGGTTATTACTATAAATTTCTATTATATATTTAATTGCCAAAGGTTGTGAATAATATTTATTTATCAAATTCCACGAATTTGATAAATAAAAGAAAGAAAACCATCAGCGGCACATTATTGGTACTTTACCTTGGCTATAGTATTATTTGGCGGAGATAGAGATTACCTTTGGGACAATTCGAGCATGGAAGAACAAAGATCGAGATTTCAATTTGGATTGGTTCGACTTTTAATAATACCATTAGCAATTGAATGGTTTTGACCCATGGTTTCAATAAAGGCGAAAACTATATAAGGTGATGAGAATCATAGTATGAGGTGTGCATGCAGAGGCATTGTAAATAAAAATCTCTTTATGAGATCTGCATGATCGAAATCTGTTGTCTGATAATGCTGAATCCATGATGCACCTATGGAGTTGATCGAGGAAATGAAAAAGCTCTAGGAAGATCAGAAAAGAAATAATAAAGATCTGATGCAAGTCCGATGAAGAAATTGAAGAAATTCGGTGGATCTGAGGGTTGAAGTCTTCTGCATAGAAGTGGAAGCTTTCTACCAGTTCAAGCTGGTGTTAAATCTGGGGGTCGAAGCTCCCTTCCAGGAGAGGTTGGATAATGAGAGAAGGTTGAAGCCTTCTGCAGGTTGGTGCCTACATGCTGGTATGAGTCTGCACCAGCACAAAATTGTAAGATGTTTTCTTTATAATAAATATTGAAGACTGAGATGACAGCAGTGGTGGTTTTCTCCCAAATTGGGTTTACACCTTAAATACTGGTATTCATATGTGTTCCTTTTGTAATGGGTTATTCTGTTATTTCTTTTCACATGTTTACTAAAATAATGATGCAATAATCTAAGTAAATAATTAACAACATAATAAGATCTCTGGTGAAAAGTTTTCAGTCAGCCCTAACTACTGATTCACCCCCCCTCTCAGTATTTTTCCCAATAGACAATAATTCCTACATATTAAAATATAAAGTTATAACATACCAGCTCATACTCTAACATAACATCTGTATCAATATTCTTCTTCTGTATCTTCTTGATCTTCATCCAATTGATCGACATCTATATCAACATCTGATTCAGAAACGGTGTTGAAATGATCGACCATGTCATCATCATCATCAATTATGTCATTTTCAATAATATCCTCGTCGACATCATCATCAATAATTGTTTCCTCATCTCCTATGCTTGGTTCATCTTCTAAGATATCTTCTTCATCTGTCAATGCATCTTCCTTCTCATCTGCCACTGCATCATCTTCTTCTTGATAAATATCATCTTCTTCCTCTACAGTATACTCTAATGGCCTTCCTCTTGGATCATATCTAATAGCAAATGACCATTCGTTCTCACCTGGAACCTCTGAGTAAAAGACTTGTTCGCATTGGCTTGGAAAAACATAGTGATATTTTTCTGCTTCAAACTGCGATGTTTCAACAATTGGAAATCCATTGTCATGTTGAATAAGTGTTCTATCATCATCACGTACATTCATTTGTAGCCTATACCATTTGACGTCGAACAAAACTATTTTGAAGGAATTAAAGTCACACTCAACTATATCATCTAAGAACCCATAATATCTATTTTCAGATTGTCGAGGATGTCTGTCACTCCTGGAGGAAACATTAGTGACCTGGAATACTGCATTTATCCCACTATCAGAAGTTTTCCTATTATCATCCAACTGTTTAACGTGAAATTGACGATCATTGCACCACATAGCCTTGTGGTGTTTCAACTGCAATATGCCAAACATGAAAAATATGCATTCTCAATTAATAATTAAACATATAATTTACACAACATGAAAATTAACTGAAAAATCAAACTTCTTGTCACATTATAAATATAGTATAAAATAAGTAATGAATAAAATAGGTGAATTAATTGCTTACCTTTCTATCTTTCAAACCATATGCTAAATCGATTTCCCTGTCCGTAACATTCCCATCTCCACTACGATATGCTTCTCTAATCAATTCAGACAGTAGTTTCCATGATAACCTACCGTCATTACATACTTTATATGTTTCAATCCATTCACTCATCCACTCAATATTGTTTGCAATGTATAAAAGTAGTGCCTCATAATCTTGATCACCTGAATAAAAAAACAATAATTCACCAATATTAATAAATATTACTTATAACCATGGTAAATTATATTAATTAATAAAATATGAAATAATAAGACCTAAATGAATATAATGATCATATACATGATGTAAAAAAATGAAACATTATATGTATTATACATAATAAATCTTTTACCTCTCACTTTCTTCATTCTACCTTTTCCCAACAGGTGCTCCTCTTCAAATTTTTTGATGGAGTTCACATCCCAAGTGCAATCCACCGCCTTCATGACTGGCGCAGCTAATTTAGGAAGATAATGACTAATATACACCATGGATTCATATACCACATATCCCTCCACCATAGAACCCTCAAGTCGTGCTCTTTGTTTAACCAAAGCCTTCAAGGATTTTAGGTGCCTCTCGACCATCCACATTGACCTTGTGTGTTCTGGTCCACACATTTCAATCTCCTCAACTTGGTGTATCAAGTAGTGTTCTTGTGCATTGAAAAATGTTGGAGGTAGATACTTTTGCATTTCACACATTAGCCGAGGAATTTTTCTCTTCCAATACTTTATTTCATCTTGATGGATTTCTTTCAATGACAACCATCTGCAAATCATTACGCAAGGTTATTTCAATGAAACATAATATATATTTCATTACAAGTAAATTAATACATCATTTCATCAAGTACGAAAAGAAATTGTAGCAATTAGATTTTGTGTATAAATCAAAACTAATTACCTCATGTATTTACTAAGACCATATATAACTTTTTTGACATTGTTGTCGAAGTTGTTTGGGAGAGATACAGGTAGAACATACTATAACAATAAAAAATGAATCATTATTGGTTTCCAAATTAAACAGAAAAAAGGAAAATTTAAAATATTTATTCAAGCAATAACATACAAAAACGTATACCAAAAAAATTACCTTAACAAAGGTATGCCAATCATGTGTTTTCACCCCACTGAAGTCACCTTTCTTCATTAAGATATTATTTATGTTTGAAGCAAAACCTGTTGGAAATTTAATTCTTCTAACAACCTCTTTTACATCATTGCTTTATTGTTCTGTTAATAACCATGGAATATTATTATAATTTCGACCTCCATTGTTATTTGATCCGTCGATCACACTTTTCATTGCATGATTTGATTTCTCAATGTCAACACAAATTTTGTCAATTTTATCTCTATCATGTGCACCATCTATTGTTCACCATAACATTTCTATCACATTCTTCCCGACATGCATTGTATCAAACAAGTGAGCTATTTTTAGGTCCTTATAGTAGGGAAACCTTGTGAATTGAGAAGGATAACATTTCATTCCAGGTGGAAGTACAATATTAGTACCTTCACGGCGACGATGACCTTGATATCAAAGAATAAAATAAATCAGAACAATATTAATTATAAAATACAATAAAATAAATTCATTAGTTAAAACAAAAATTCCAAACATTACATAAAAAAATAATATATATATATATATATATATATATATATATACACACACACAAATTACGTACCAGTTGCTCGACGATTATTAATTCTGTTATATTCCAACATCCACAATTGAGGTGTCATTCTTCGTGGTTTTAATCTATTTTCTTCTTTATCATTGAAAAGATGTTTTTCAGTAGTACGATACTTGTGGTTCCTAGGGAGGAAGTGCCTAAACTCATCAAACACCATCTTTCTTAATTTTGGTGAATGACGATACTTCATCTTAGGGCCACAAACTGGACATGCAAATCTACCCTTTGTTTGAAGACCTGCAACAAATGGATCAATAACAATTAATATACTATGAGATCATTTTTAAAACATGCAATATGGTATATCTAATTTAGATAATTATGTATTATATTAAAGTGCAATGATATATTACATACCACAAACATGTTTTAGTCCTGGGGCATCATGAATTGTCCATACAAGCATTCCACAACATTGAAATCTCTTCTGCTTGATTGGTTTAGTGATGTCATACATAGTGATGCCATGCCATAACTGTATTAGCTCATCAATAAGAGGCTCAATATATACATTCATATCTTCGACCTGGTACTTACCTAATTGTTCAAAATTACAGTACATAATAATTACTCCCATGATATATGTATATATAAGTAAGTAAATAAATAAAATATATATTTATGGAAACAACGAGAGAAATGAAAATGTTACATTCAAAGAAATAATGTATCATATACCTGGAATAATCATAGTCAGCATTATGTGTTCCCTCTTTATTGACATCCAAGGAGGAATGTTATTGTTGATAACGAAAATAGGCCACACTGAGTAAGTAGATCTAAGCTCTCCGAATGGATTAACACCATCAGCTGCCAATGAAAGCCTCACATTACGAGGTTCATTTTTAAAATCTACATATTTTTCCTCGATTTCTCTAAATGCAGAACCATCTGCAGGCATTCGAAGAACACCATCTCCACTTCTATTCTTTGAATGGTAATCCATTAATTGTGCTATGCTGTTACACCTGAACATTCGCTGCAAACGTGGAATTATGGGAATATGACGAAGAACCTTTTGAGGCACCTTTTTGGTTAGTTGATCTGTTCGATATCTACTGGTACCACATTTCGAACATTCTGTTTTCAACGCATGTTCTCCGTAATATATGATATGATCTTTAGGACATGCATCTATAGTGTTATATTCCATTCCAAAGTGTTTCATAATAGCACGTAGATCTCGATATGTTCGAGGTAAAGTATTTGGCGATGGTAACAAATATTCACCCAACAATCTACAACAGAAACAAAAAGTAGTGTCTTGTAAAGATTATTAATCATATATCTATATATATATAATAGTTATTAAAACCGGAACCAGTGACCGGATCGGTGGAGCTAATGAACCAGGTTTCGAACCGGAACCGGTCTAACCAATAGCGAGCAGATCTCAATGAACCGGTTTTAAAAAAATACATTAAATAATTATTTTTTAATAAAATGAAAAATAAATAAATAAATAAAAACTATTTTTAAGATTTGCAACCATGATTCCAAGCCAATAGAGACAAAATATGAAAATTTTGCTCATTTATATACCATGCAAAGGTGAATATATCAAAATGGTAGCAAATGCAATACATATCATCGAAAAATACATAAGCAAACTTGTTGAAGTAATGTATCAGGTTTCTCTTATATTATTCATTGTGTTTTATTGCTGAGTTAATATTATAATATACAATCTGTCCCTGCTCAGATCTGTTGTCAATTCATTGTATCAGCCTTAAAGACAATTATGGGTTCAGTATATATATATAAGACCAGCATTTTGAAGATCTTGTATTCTTCATTATCTATGTTTTCTTGCCAATAAATTTCTAGAAAAACATCTACAACACTTAGAGGTATTGAATTGGTTTATGAAACCCACTATTAGTGCTATTTGTAACAAGTTGAGAGAGCATTACAACTTCAACAGTCTACTCACAATGTGTTTGACAAAATTTATCACTGAAAAGATTCATTAAAACCCAGAAAAGTCAGTAGCCAGTTTAGTGCATTTCCAAGCGGGAATTTTCTAGTGGTCAATTTATTATTGCCAGTCACATTTTCATTAGGTTGTATGTTGTCGTCCCTTGAGTGGCGTCAGACCATTTGCATCAGTCTTGATGCCATGATCGAATTGCTTGTATGCTGTGTGAAAGGTTTTGTATTTATGTTGCTGCTATGTGTGAGCAGAGAGAGAGGGTCTGACAGTTCCTAGCTGAGTGTGAAATAAGGTTGCTGCTGATTGTTTTGAGAACATAAATTGTCATCAAGTACACTTGATGAGTTGCATGCTGCCAGGGATTTTATGCTAGCCAGCCTTGTATTTATCAGTCATCATGTGTATTTTTTCTACTATAAGGTGTTGAGTATGAGTTATTAGACAAGTTTGTTGCTAGTATAATAGAGGAATTTGCAGCTCATGGAGGAGACACTGAGGAATTTGCAACTCATGGAGGAGCACCTAACCGGCCGATTAAGTACGGAACTGGCCGGTTTATGCATAAACTGGTCGGTTCCTTACTTAACCGACCGGTTAGGTTCGGTTAACCGGCCAAAATAGGTGAGAATAGGCTATTGATCGGGTTGCAAGGCCGGTTCCAACCGGCAGCCAACCTGACCGGCCATTTTTGATAACTATGATATATATATATATATATATATATATATATAAGTTATTATTTTACACATTTATTACAACTAAAAAAAGGGAAAATAATCAACATTTACATATATGTGATCATATATACATATTGCATACCTTAGGAGTTGTGTCATACATCTGTTCGACAAATTATTCATAACCTTTAAGTTCACCAGCAACAATAGCAGAGAATTGGTGAACTTAAAGGTTATGAATAATTTGTTGAACAAATGTATGACACAACTCCTAAGGTATGCAATATGTATATATGATCACATATATGTAAACGTTGATTATTTTCCCTTTTTTTAGTTGTAATAAATGTGTAAAATAATAACTTATATATAAGTTATTATTTTACACATTTATTACAACTAAAAAAAGGGAAAATAATCAACATTTACATATATGTGATCATATATACATATTGCATACCTTAGAAATTGTGTCATACATCTGTTCGACAAATTATTCATAACCTTTAAGTTCACCAGCAACAATGTAGCAGAGAGAAGAGTTGCATTTGAGTGTTCAAAAAGTAGTTCACTTGACCTTTCAATCAGAGGTACATCATAAATACCGTCACTGCTATCTCCACCATCATCATCTGACTCACCATACAAATCATGGAGCATTTGATTTGTCCCATCATTAATGTGAACTGTCTCATTACTGTCATCATGATCTACCTCCATGGGATCATTAAAATTACCTTCATCATTCGCTTCATGTTCTTCACCTTGTACAACATCATTTCCAATACTAATATTTGCTGCAATATTCTCTTGTACTGGTGTAACATCATCTAATCTACTACTATTTTGCTGTGGAAGCTGGTTGATCATCTGCAAAAAGTTGGGGGGCAACTGTGCCTTTATGAAAATTACAAACATTAATAATTAAACATTAGTGCGCATATAAAAAATATTAAAATAATATAAAATTTTACAATATAATCAAAATGAAGATAAATAATTAATTACCATGGGACGATAGTCATTAGATCCACCATCAATGTGCCCATATTTCCTACAATGCACTGTTGCTGTTTCTATTAAAACTCTAACATTATTTCTCATACAACATTTTTTACAAGGGAAATAAACTCTGCCATCACCCCTTTCACCCTTTCGAATTTTTTTTCCAGCTCCAATGTTTTCTTCCATTGATGCAAATTATCCTATAAAGAAAACAATAAATCTCTCTCAATGGTGTAGAAAACCCAAGACTTTTTGAACTGAATGAGAGCTCAATATATAAGAAAAAAGAAAATAAAAGTGGGAATTTTACAAATTGTGAGCTTTTTACAAAATGTGGGCTTTTTACAAAATTGTGGGCTTTTTACAAATTGTGGGCTTTTTTTATTCTTAATGAATTTTCTATAGAATACTAAATAGATTTGTCCAAAATTTCAGATGCAAACTGTAGTCTCTACTATGTTTGGAAAATTGGAGGTTTATAAAAGATAAACTGCGAACAGAATTGTACCACTATGATAAGAAGCTGTCAGAAGCATTCCTTCTGCTTCACAAACGTGGAACTACCTTAAGAATGCTTATGGTTGATATAAATATTAGATCATGGCAGTTAACTGTATTAGTTATGCTAAAATATTGAATAACAGCTTGATAGTGCTCTTTAGACACTGCACGAATGCACCAAATTAAGGTTGTACCATTACTAAAGATAAATGGCCAAGAATAGTCAATTTGATATCGTGAAGTTATGTCTTTCTCGGTAGCAAACTGGGGATAGGATGGAAAATATGAGAGAACTACGTTCCAAGGACTAAAAAACCAAGGCCAACATAGTTTTGGCTTGAATCAGAGACAAAACAAAGCTGCCCAAAAAAATGTTTTAGAGCACCCATTGAAGCTCCTATATATAGCAGAGTCAACATTTTCCTACTAAACAAGCCATATCAAGATCAGATAGCCACGATCCTAAATGAGAACCAGAGCCAAAGCTAAGACAGATCCACGTTTAGTAGAACAAGACAGCCATAATAAAGGATTTGACCACAGAACCAAATCATGAGAGATAGCAAGATTCTTGCTTCCACTGTGGAAATGTAGAAACTGTACAAGGGCTTTGCTTCCAGCAGATTTCATTGTGACAGTAATTGATATGGTGTTGTAAGCTCTCATTAGTAGAATCTTAAAGCCATTCTAGAATTTTTTTAACCTGGAGAGGGTTTTCTGTGGTTATAAATCCTCATGTTCAAATTCCATTGTGGATTGGTTGTGTTTGATATTATGTTTTTACTATCCGCAGTTGAATTTTCGCAAAGAAAATTATCAGTCTAAAGCAGATCAATTTTGCGATGTTTCTTTTGCTTCCTATTGTGAAGTATTTCGCTCAGAACTCTACTCGTTGTAACAGAGGTCTTGGGCATAGAACAGGGGACTTGGGTTTTTTGGAATCAAACTTCAGGTTAAGATGCTCATCTGAAGAATGACACAGTGAGCCTTAGCATGGAGTTGGGAGTACCAATTTGAAGTGCAGTTAGGGCATTGTACAATAGACCAGTTAGATTTCTGGACCCTAATACAAAAGTTTCTTCTTCTTTCAAAACATGTTTCTCTTTTTCTGTAACCAATGTGGGTCCTGTTCTTGTTTCAATTGGGGATGGATGAGCATTTTTTATTGCTCCAGATGATCACACTCTGGGTAGCCCTGGAGGCTATTTGGGGGTGATGAGTCCAATAGGTCTCAATGAACTATTGCCCTGGTTGGGAATACTATTGCAGTGGAATTTGATACTATTTTGGATGTTGAATTCCACGATCCTAATGGAAACCAGTACCTTCAGCTCCAGTACCTGTTCACAAAAGAGGGTGCCATAGTCATTCATCCGTGCAGAGAGGGTGAATTGTAGGCACTACAACAGGTGGTGTTGTTGTTGTTGCATTGGCCACTAGATTGTTTGTCTGGTTCTGTTACAAGCGCAGAGTATTGAAAAGGACAGACAAATTTAGTTCAGATATTGTGAAATTGCCTCGGAAATTCACCTACAAAGAGCTTAGCAGTGCTACGAAAGACTTTTTTTGAATGTGATTGATAATCGAAAATTGCAAGCAAGGGTAATCCCCTTGTGAAACCCAAATTTCTGAGCATTTTCTAAAACCTGATGATGGAGTCATTGTAATGAACAAGCGCCTAGGTCCATATTACGTCCAAATCTACCAAGCACCAAGATCTGTAAAAAAAAATCCACAGTATCTGCAAACTAAGAAGAAGAGGCAGAAAATGTATTCTGCTTACCTGCTCGAATAGTGGTTGGGGTTTACCACGGAAAATTTTTTACAGAGCCCATGTAGCATTTCGTATCATTGAAATTCTAGCAGTATCATTCAACTGGGCAAGCACCTGCGTCGGAGCTCCATGACTGAGAGAAAGATCCCTAAGTGATGCAGAGTCTCCAGCAATATTTCCCAAAGCCCAAACGGCCTTACACGAACACCAGTTGAACTCAAAGTTGGGTAGTAGTTTTTTAAATCAAATTCCAAAATTGCAGACGTATAAAGATAGTTGGGAAGAATAATTTTATGCCTCTAAAATGAACGTGCTACCTGTTCTCGAACATTATCATTCCCAGAGGCAAGGAGTTCCACAAATATAGGAAGTGCTCTGTAATCAATCACAACCTTTGTATTCTTAAAGGCTCCAAAAAAACCCAAATAGGGTCAACCCTACTACAGGAGGAAGCGCCTGCAGTAAGAACTTACCATTTTGCAAGAACTGAGGGCGAATGCTGTTCTGCAAGAGCTGAGGGCGAATGCTGAGGGAGAATGCGCACGTGATATCAGAGGTTAATGTAGTTTTTTAAAAAATCATTTTTATGTAGCGCGCATTGAATTTTAGCATTTCAAATCATTTTTATTTACATTTGATTTTTGCATTTCTAATACAAGTGACAAAAAAATTTCTACAAGAGGTTGAATTTTTTACTAGATAGCCATGAAAGACTAATTAAAATGGCTTAAAATGCAAGTGGAACTTCAAAATAAATGTAATTGAAGGTTCTCTCCACTAAATTTTTTCAAAAGTGCTTACATTATTTAAGTTATCTAGGATATTTTTTTGTATTACACAATCAAAATTAAATAATGAAATAGTTGGGTAGTCTTATTGTTTCAAATTAAGACACAATTTTCAAATGGTGATGAAGTTTCATGTGATGATTAACTGACAATATTCTCCTTTCCTATCCTTGAAAAACTATACAAGGTTCCCTGTTGCCACATGAAACCCTAACTCATGTAGCAGCATAGGACCAGTCCTTCATTTTGCCCGTCATAAGGTATTTTGCACATATTTGATGACTAGAATTTGCAGATTCCCATTTTCCATGAGGTGCTAGGAAGGATAGAAGACTTAATTTTGATGTTTGAAAAGTTTTCAAAAATTTTCTTACGCCCTTTAATTTCCACTTACCAATAATTTTGCAACACTAGTCCTCTTCGCAATTGCAAGGCTGTACTCAAAAAGTAAGGAAAGTTACTTTTTTGGCTCACTTAATGATCCAGGTGGATACTGGTGGCCACCCGCCTATTCCACTTGGGACCCCACCATTGTCTCTTTTATTTTTTTAGTTTCGGCAAAACTTACTATTTTTAGCAGTTTTTCGGGTCCTGAACTTCCGAAGCCGTTTTGAGGCCCTAAACGACGTTTTTTGGGCATCACGCCTCCAGCGAAAATCATTTTGTATCATTTTTTTTTGGAATTATATTTGTGGCGAAAGTTTTATTCCTCGAATAGATATTTCTAATGATGTATCATGTGCATAAAACAGTGATAGTATGCCAAAGTTATGTCCCTAGGAAGTTGAAACACCAATTTACCCAAACGGGGCCCATAGTTTTGGCGCTTCATCTCCTAGGGTTAGGCTTTTGGATGTTTAGGGTTCTCCATTGTTTCTCAATAATAAATAGGCCCTCAAGCCTCATTTTAACTCAGTTCAGAGGCCTATAGCTGCCACATCTCTCCTCAGAGATAGCTACCAACGCCCTAGCTAGTTTTATTTCCATTCTGTCTATAAGCAAATTTCAGTTCATATAAGGCCTAATGTTTGGAGGAACACTTCCTGGAATCAAATGAATAGCATGATCATGATCATGAAAGTGTGGGAGTCCTTTGGGTGTTTCAAACACCTTGGAATGATTGTCCAAGACTTGTTAGAGATCTGCAGAAATAGATGATTTTGATGTCGGAACTTCTAGTGAGCATAATTGTGCAATTACGCCTCATTGTTCTTTCTTTAGAGGCTTTGTCATGAAATTAGAGCTTATTATACTTCCCGGCTTCCCTTCAATACCCCGTAATTTGACTTCCTTTCCTTCTGAAAAAAAATTCAAGAAAAGTTCTTGAAAATTAAAAGATACCGTCCCCAAAGATTGTAACCATTGTACTCCTAGTACAACATCAACACCTCCCATAGGAATGGAAAGCATAGGACTATTCAATACATATTCCCCCATGGTTAGCTTGATATTATGGCATTTTCTAGAGAAATTTATAGTTCCTCCATTTGCAACCATCACTTGACATTCTGGTGTTGGGTATAGGAAACAATTTAATTCCTTGGCTACCTTACAATGAATAAAATTATGGGTGCTACCTGAATCAATCAACACTATTACCTTTTTCTTCTGGATTTGTCCTTCTATCTTGAGAGTTTGAGGAGTGGTAATTCCTGCCAGTGCATTACACGATATGGTCGGATTCATTTCTTCCTCTTCTAGGGCTGGTTCCTGGTGTATATCCTCTTCTTGTTCATTTTCTTCTTTCTCTTCACAATCTATGTAAAATAATTTCTTCTCAGCACACTTATGACCTTTAGTGTATTTGCTATCACAACTATAGCAAAGCCCTTTTTCTCTTTTTTCTTCCAATTTTTGTGGTGTCAACCTTGTAGGTTGTGGAAATCTAGGCGTAGCCACACTTCCTTCTTTATAGAATTGAGTGGTAGGCTTCCTTGTCGCCATATTTTTACATTCAACTTTTCTTGCCAACCTGAATGCCTTCTCCAATGAATCAGGTTCTAGAACGCGAACTTCATGTTGAATGTTATCCTTTAAAGTGCCTATGAAGAGATCAATCCCGTGTTCCTCTGGAATATCAGTTACCCTTATATTCAATTTTTGGAAGTCCTCAATGTGCTGCCCCACTAAACCCTTTTGTTTGAGATTTATCAATTGGCTAAATAAGGTGTTGCTCTTTGTATCCTCATAATGTGCTATCATTTCCTCCGTAAAAATTGACCATGTGAAAATTTTTTACGGGAGAAAAGCCATCGATACCATACAAATGTATTTTGTTCTAAATGTAAAGTTGCAATGCGTACCTTTTGTGTGTTTTTCACGTTATGGAGATCAAATTATTGCTCCATCTATAGTATCCATGTTACAGGATCATTTCCATCAAACTTCCTCATATCCATTTTTGGAATATGGTGGTTCTTCCCACCAACATTAGAGTTTATGAAATCACGATTCACATTTATTTTATTCTCATCATGAGGTTCTTCTACTATCTTTTCACCAGTAGGAAACATTTCTTGTATCAACTTTGTCAAACCTTCGATGTCTGTTTTGAGATCATTCTTCATGTTTTCCATGTTGTCTTTCATGTCCGCTTCCATTCCATCCATCTTAGCTTCCATGCCTTTCTTCAAACCATCCATCTTCACTTCCACGCCTTTCTTCAAAACTTCCATTTCATTTTTTTTTGCTCTTTGTGAGAGTGAAATTTGTTGCACTTGCTCTTGTAATTTTGATAGATCATGTTGCAATTCTTCATCTTCATGAGTCATAGTAGAGCCTTTGGAAGGTTTAATGGATGTTGAATTAATTTTACGGGGCATATTTTAGAACCCAATACTGCTATATATTCTACAATATTCCCTTGGAATCAATTCAAATTGATTCTTCAAGAAGACTCATGCAATTTGGAAAGAAAAAAAATATACACACCTTTTTCTTTCTTTTGAGGAACTCAATATTGAAATTGGATTATCTCTATGATTGCAACACTTCAAGATTTGAGTTTTTGTATCAACGTAGCCCTATGAATTATCTTTTGAATGCCATAGGTCTGACCTGATTTGGATTCTCCAAGACAAATTTGTGTCCAATCTCCCACAATGACCTAATTTTGGACTGGTTCAGTAGAGCGAACTTGTACGACTTGCCACGTGTCACTTTTTCGTTCTTTGTCTTTGAAATTGATAGCCAAGAAACTACAGTCTATGTACTTGTGACCACATTTTATGACACTCCAATCCGATGCCCAGAGATAGAGTTAGTGAACTTTTCCCACGATCACCTCTTTGAGATGAAATTCAGGAGCCTAAAAAAGCACTACCTTCCATAGATCATATCTCCCAAAATATTGCGAACCAAGCTCTCAAATTTTTTGAAGAATTTCCTCAGGATTTCAGCTTTGCACCATATGAATTTCAGATTTTGAACCTTCGTAGAAAAAAAATTTATAGCGCAAATGCCACGATGACCTGTTTAGGAGCCTGAACAAATACCTAACTTCCATAGATGATATCTTAGAAAATATTGTGAACCAAGCTCTGAAATTTTTAGAAAATCTTCCCCAGGATTTCATCTTCTCACCATAAACATTTCAGCTTCTGAAACTTCATAGAAAAAAAGTTATAGCGAAAATTCCACGATGACCTGTTTGGAGAAGCGAAACCCTAGAATCCAAAGCTCTGATACGAAATGTTGTGTAACCAGCTCAAAAAAGAGAAGAAAAGAGATATCAACACCTTAGAAATGAGCCACTTCGAGGGGGAAACCTCCAATACATTACATAAATGAACAATTCTTGGATGATACAATTTACAAAACCTCCTTTCTATATGTTGTACATATCTACACCGCCTATGAATTTTGGTTTGCTGTCCCATTTGAATCCATTTCGAATCTTCACTATGGCCTAAATATCCTCATGCTCTCATCCAACATTATCGTTTCCGCCCGAAAATGCATTACACAAAGGTTAAAAACCCGCCCTTCAAATTATATCGAGCCTTAGCCCCTTTTTCTGTTGTCAACACATGACCCGAGCCCAAAAACCACAAGCCAAAGGGAAGAGAGCTTATTGTTTTATGTTATCGAGGGCTATAGCAACCGTCTGATCGAATTAAATCAACGAAGTGGAGATCTTTTTATATGGTGGCCCCCACATTCGTATCCCACTGCAGAAACCGGCGGTATTGTCCCGCACCACTTCCATCGGGCCGACGGTATTCATCATGGGAGCAGCGATTCCACCAACATTCGCCGCGTGTCCCTGAGTACGGTTTCCGAAACCACTCTCCCGTGTGTTAAAGCTTGTACTATGGCCGGGCAGTGGAACTTCCCTGCACCGTTGGATCTGGCGATGTCAATCCAACGGCGGATATCTTCCAGAGTTGCTCGCCCTTTAACCCCTATCCGCGGTGTTCTGTGGCCCACTACTGTACTGCTCCCATTATCTCCCAGCCGTCGATCTATGTTCGTAATCCGACGGCCAGCAATCAGTCTCCCCGTCTGTTGACTCCGCTGCCACGTTGTCTTTCCACCTGTCCCCCCGTACATCCATGTGTCATGCCCCCGTGTATCCGTGGCGTCATTCCGTCGTATATATATATATATATATATGCATGTGTTTTCATTTATACCCTCCATTCTTATTCATCCCTCACGTTCAAAATGTTTCGCGTGGAAAAGTCACACTCTGTCTGCTCAACCAAAGCCTCCATTGTTTCTCCTCCACCACTCCGCATGTTCTTCCCAATTGACCATGCCTCCGTCGTCCTTGTCCCCATCCCTGTCTAGTTTTTCTAATATATCTGTGGGTTTTGCAGGTTCTAAAATAACAAGAAGGCATTTTAAATTGTTGCCTCTGTTGCAGAAGTTGAGATCATGATGAAGGACAATATTTCGCCGGTGAAATTTAAAGAAGAAGCCGAGGGTAGGTGTGTGAAATGACCATCACTAAAGAAAGCAAAGATATGAATCCACAGAACCCTCCAGAGAAAATCAAGGGACGCTTCACCCTGCATTAAAGATCCAAGGTTTAAATTCGAAGTTAAAGGGCTGAGAGTACAGTACAAAATCGCAAGCTATCTCAGGGTTTTATGGCAGTACATTTTCCCTCTTTCAGTAAGAGGTAGAACGATGTATATTTTATTATTTGTGTCATGTGTATAAGGAGATTTTCATCTCCTAGCATTTATATCTAGAGACAAATTGTGAAGTACAGTTATTTATAGTTAGTCATTCATAGAATGGGCGCGAATGTTTTCTGCCATTCTATTCAAATTTAGTCAGTAAATGTGCTCCATCTACCTCCTTCTCTAGAATTCTCTATCTTTTCTATAAAAGCCCGAAAAGAAGACATTGTAAGGGTTCCATATTTCTATCAGCAAACTGTGCAGTGAAAAGGCTATTGTATACATTTTGTAATATTTCTGTATGAAGGTTCAAAGCTCGTAGGGTCTCAATGAGGAGGAGTTATAACTATATTGAGGATTCTAGTCTTTGGTATCTCACAGTATGTAATTTTCCCTTATGTGTTAATACAATATCTCATTTCATGCTATTTATCTTCTTGTATCATGTTCTAGAATGCGAGTGGCTCACTAGTTTGCAGTAAGGATTCATCCTTGTTCATTCCCTTTCTGGAATTAGTCAAGTGCTTTAAATAGGCCTAGTCATGATATATTGTTCCATGTTCACCTTATCCATACTTTTTTCTATATTAGTTACATGAGGAGGGTGCTTTAAAAACGCCATTGTCATATAAGGATTCATAAATTAATATGCCCTTATGTGGTTCTGTTGTGTATCTGGGTATCAGTCTCATGTTAAATAGTATCTTCTTTATGTTTCCTCACTGCACTCACCTCTTGATATTTGATTTCTGTGATATATTATTTGAACTGGCCCTCTTTACAGTAAGCTGTCTCTTAACTGTCTGATGCCTTTGTATTGGAGTTTTGCATAATGTCCCTACACTATTCTTATCTTTGTATCAGCTTCTGAGAGAGATTGGTCCCATTCAAAGCTAATTTCCTTGTTCAAACAAGAGATAGTAAGTGAGCTCCTGGACTGAAAATCCGAACTATACGAAGAGCCACTTGCTATATTAAGATGTCCTAGGCACTGGTCTATGACAACTCTAGGCTGTCTCTAGGGGGTGAAAAAATTGTCCATAACATCTTTCTGGTGCCGTTTCCGGGGAACGAATTCAAGAATATTAGTTTCCCTGGGCCTCGACAAATTGTTTTCACTCTCTAATCAGGTGAGCACAGAGAGTTGAAGAGTTGTATATCTCTCACCTTGGCGACTCCACTGTTCTTCATTTGATAAATTTTATTGGTAGTCCTGGCTTCTCGAAAGCCACATTTGAGGTCAGATACATCTCAGTCGAAAACACCTTACATGTCTGACCCAGAGAAGATCATTCATAAAAGAGTTTGGAAGGAGAGGAAGTCAGTTCATGCTGAAAACCCTGAATTTTCCATTGAAGATTATTTGCCCTCTTCTTCTCAAGAGATCAGAATAGAAAATCCCAAGTTTTACTCAGGAACTCCACGTAGAGGAAGTGTCCAGATTGAAGAAGATTCTCATCCTACTCCTGAGGCTGAGGAAATTAAAGAAGTTACAGAAGTAGCTGCTGTTAACCGTGAATTATTCCCAGCTACGCCTCAATCCTCGATATCATATATTCCCATTGTTATTCATACTTCTCTTCCTCCTACTCCTCTCCCTTCATTTGTATCTCAGGCTGTTGTACAACCCCCACCTCCCCAAATGGCTAATATTCCTGCTTTTCTATTGAACAAATACGCTCCACTGGCATTGCCCCAAGTGCTAAATGATATGCCATAGAATTATCTAAAGATTTTGCTAAGATTTATTGGTGAAAATGAAATTGATGCTCAGAAACATCTTGAGACCTTCTGCTCTTTTGTAGAGAACTTAAATGTTGAACATTTGGATGTGGTCTTGAGATTTTTTGTACAGTATTTGGAAGGGGAAGCCAGAAAATGGTTCAAGACATTGGGAAATCGTTCTGTGAGCACCTGGGACCAGATGGAAAATAATTTTCTCAGGAATTGGGGAGAAAAGAAAGATCATGGTCAATGTCTTACTGAGTTTAACACTATGAAGAAGAAACAGAATGAAGGGGTATCAGAGTTTATTAAAAGATTCAACAAGTTATATCTGAGCCTGCCTCCTGAAATGAAGCCCCACGAAGCTACTGCCAAGATAATTTTCATAGCAGCCTTTGATTTTGATTTTGGCTTCGCATTAAGAGAAAGAAAACCTGCTACTTTGGATGATGCTCAGTCAGATGCTCTGGAATTAGAAGCGAACTTTGCCTCCACCAGGAAATTAAAGGGAAAAGTTGAACAAGAAACTAGGAGGAGAGGCAAAGAAGAGGTTTCCACCTCTAACCAGGAAAAAGATTCAGATAAAATGGATGAAATAAGAAAAATGATAAAGAAGATGGTCAAGCTTGAACTGGAAGCTAAAAATGCAGCTCCCAAGAACTATTACAATGCTCCAAATAGAGGATACAATCCCCATTATAGAAGGCCACCACTCCAGATATTGCCGAGAGAAGCAAAGGAACAACAAGACCAGGTACCTCATCCCTTGTACCTGGAAGGACCAGCACATGACTCCACTGGAGATGCAGCTTATGGATTAGAAGATTCAAATCTGGCTTTTTCAAATACTGATGATATGGATTGCCCATTGCAAGATGAAGACAAAGAAGCAGAGATTGATCATTATTGTAAGAAATTTGCTGATTTCATGCAAGCACAATTCAATGTAAAATATGATCTCAGATCTTCAAGGAAGAGGACCAGAATTCAAGATCAAGAAGAGGAACCACCTCAGAAAGAAGCATCTGCTCAGAAGGAATCAGCAACAAAGAGAAACATAAAAAAAGGTAAGAATCCTATAAATACTCCCTTACAGTCCAATGATCAGATTTCTTCTTCTTCAAAAATAGTCAGTCCTCCTAATGTTGAGCCAGTGTCAAAAGAAATTAAGTCTTTAGCCGAAAATAAGGAGTCAAAAGAAGTTGTGATAGAAAAACCCCCATCTGCTTTCAATTTGCAAAAATAACTTGAGAAGATTAAGATCCCTGTCCCCCTGACTGAGCTATTAAAACAGCCTATATACCAATCTCAAGTCACTTCCTTTATGTTCCCTCCTGAAATACCAACTGCCCCTGATAGTCTAAACCTTCAAGAAGAAAGACCCATGGTAGTCTTTGGCCCACATGTCGAGGAGATAGACCCTTCTACTCCTCCTTTTTACGTGTCTCTAGTTATACATGACCTGCTGTTGCACAATTGTATGTTAGATTCTGGGGCTTCCCATAATCTTATGCCTCTGTCTGTCATGGAACAACTAGGACTGCAAATTACAAGACCATACAAAGACTTATATTCATTTGATTCTAAAAGGGTTAAATGCTTGGGAATGATTAAAGATTTAGTGGTCAATTTGGCCCAAATTCCAGCAAAGAGTGTGGTCATGGACATTGTGGTTGCTGATATCCCAACCCGCTTTGGCATGCTCCTATCAAGGTCCTGGGGTACAAAGATTGGGGGGTCAATTAAATTGGATTTAACATATGCTACTGTCCCAGTCGTTGGAGGTTAGGAAAGGAGGTTGTACAGGGAGACTAGATTTGTTAAAATGGTTACTAAGGCTGACTGCTCATAGAATTCCCCAGTTTATAACAAAGAGGGAGAATTCTCATGTTTGATGTTAGAAGAAAATCAAAATTATGCTCATGAGCCTCTCTTTGGTCATTTTCAAGCTGAGCAGCCTAAAGGAGATCAGGAATCAGAAATTTGGATTTTGCATTTTGATGGAGCAAACTCAAGAGAAGGCAATGGAGCTAGGGTATTGTTGATCTCTCCTACAGGAAAATGGGTGCCACTGTCTTTTAAATTTGAGTATGAGGCTACAAAAAATGTAGTCGAATATGAAGCACTATTATTGGGGTTACAGACAGCCAGAAACATGGGCATCCAATGTTTAAAAGTCTTGGGAGACTCTGAGCTGGTGGTAAGGCAGATCAAAAATGAATGTCAAACTAAACATCCTCGGCTCAGAGCATATAGAAAAGAAGTATGGGACATGATAGAAAATTTCTTCTCAGCATTTAACATATAGTTCATGCCCAGGGAGAAAAATAGAATAGCAGATTCTCTTTCTGTAGCTGCCAGTACATTCCGTCCTCCTCAAAATCCACTTTTAAGATATGAAGTGGAGAATATATTGACAGAATTTCATGAGGGAATATGTGGAGGGCATTACAGCTGGAGGGCTATAGCTCATAAAATCCTGAAGGCTGGTTTTCACTGGCCAAAATTGTATACAGATACTTTTGCTTGGGTCAGAGCATGTGACAAGTGCCAAAGATTTGCAGAAAGATAGAAATTAGCAGCTTTGCCCTTGATTCCTATTCATGTAAATGAACCATTTCAGAAATGGGGATTAGATTTTATAGGAGAGATACATCCCCCATCAATTAGCCAATATAAATGGATTCTAACAGCCACAGATTATTTCACGAAATGGGTGGAAGCCATACCTACCAGAAATGCTACAGATGCAGTGATAATGAAGTTTATGGAGGAGAATATCATATCTAGGTTTGGCTGCCCTGCTAGAATTGTAACTGATAATGCACAAGATTTTAGATCTGCCAGATTTGTGAATTTCTGCCAAAGGTATAACATCATCCTGACTCATTCCACAACTTACTATTCGCAGGGAAATGGTCTAGCAGAATCTTCTAATAAAACCCTGGTGAGGGCCCTCAAGAAAAAAATCAGTCAAAATCAGAAAAACTGGGACTCTCAATTAAAGTTTTCTCTATGGGCGAATAGAATAACCAACAAAAGAGCAACAGGGAAATCTCCCTATGAGCCGGTATATGGGAGAGCAGCTGTGTTTCCTGTGCAATTGGCATTGCTGGTGGCACGTTTTATGCAGGAAAGCCAGGAAGAACCCGATGACACGATCAGAAGAATTAGTCAATTGGTTGAATTAGAGGAAACACGGAACCAGGTCGATCAGAGATTGATAGAATATCAGGAGAAAATGAAGAATGTCTTTGATCGGCGTGCGAAGGATAGAAAATTTCAAATTGGAGACCTGGTTCTCAGATGGGATATTCGCAAAGCAGAAAAGGGCAAGCATGCTAAGTTCGATCTGCTATGGTTTGGTCCATTCAAAATCGTGAATCAAGGGTGAAATAATACTTTTTTGTTAGAAAACCTACAGGGTGATCTGTTGGATGCCCCTGTGAATGGCCAATTCCTCAAGCCATACTTTCGATTCTGACCCAGGTTGGGAATGCCTGATTGTATTATATTGTATATAAGTTGTCTTAGTTTTTATTTTCATAAAGAAAAGGATGTCGACAATTACCTGAAGAAGAAGTGCAGGGGAATTGAAAAACAGAATGAAATATTCTGTGGTCTGCGTGTTCTCGACATGCCCGAGGACGAACATGCCGTCCCTAGATGGAGCCGATGTTGTACATATCTACCCCGCCTATGAATTTTGGTTTGCTGTCCCATTCGAATCCATTTCGAATCTTAACTATGGCCTAAATATCCTTATGCTCTCATCCAACATTATCGTTTCCGCCCGAAAATGCATTACACAAAGGTTAAAAACCCGCCCTTCAAATTATATCGAGCCTTAGCCCCTTTTTCTGTTGTCAACACATGACCCGAGCCCAAAAACCACAAGCCAAAGGGAAGAGAGCTTATTGTTTTATGTTATCGAGGGCGATAGCAACCGTCTGATCGAATTAAATCAACGAAGTGGAGATCTTTTTATATGGTGGCCCCCACATTCGTATCCCACTGCAGAAACCGGCGGTATTGTCCCGCACCACTTCCATCGGGCCGACGGTATTCATCATGGGAGCAGCGATTCCACTAAACATCCGCCGCGTGTCCCTGAGTACGGTTTCCGAAACCACTCTCCCGTGTGTTAAAGCTTGTACTATGGCCGGGCAGTGGAACTTCCCTGCACCGTTGGATCTGGCGATGTCAATCCAACGGCGGATATCTTCCAGAGTTGCTCGCCCTTTAACCCCTATCCGCTGTGTTCTGTGGCCCACCACTGTACTGCTCCCATTAGCTCCCAGCCGTCGATCTATGTTCGTAATCCGACGGCCAGCAATCAGTCTCCCCGTCTGTTGACTCCGCTGCCACGTTGTCTTTCCACCTGTCCCCCCGTACACCCATGTGTCATGCCCCCGTGTATCCGTGGCGTCATTCCGTCGTATATATATATATATATATATATATATATATATATATATACATACACAGGGTCATAGGAGCACAGACATGGGAGCAGGTGCATCCAAAATTGTACCAACAAAAGGTTCATTTAGGAATGTGTTACAGGGGGACAAATACATTCCCACAGTCCCTGTTGCCCCTGCTGAAAGTTCCCCCGAGCCATATATTGTAGAACTGCAGAACAACGTGCCTGAAATAATTATAGACAGTCTTGACAATGATATGCATAGAACTGCCTACGAATCCCAAGCAATTATAGGCAGATTCAACTACTTCTGGCCCAAACCAATGGAGCTATTCCATTGGATTTTTACAAACTGGACCATGGAATGTGAAATACACCTATGTTATAAGGGGTTCTTCATTGTCAAATTTTCATCCACTGAGGTCAGAGATGCCATTATCAGCCAGGGACCATGGTTCTGGGGCTTCACGGGACTCTTCATTACACCATGGTTCCCAAATTTTGATGCCAACACCATGGAGGTGACCAAAATGCCGGTCTGGGTAAGGCTATACAATCTCCCGCTACATTTTTGGAATGAAAATGTTCTTGGCTGCATTGGAAACACCCTAGGTAGATACATTAAAACAGACACTCAACGCCTGGAAGAGCGCATATTCACATTCGCACGAATCTGTGTGGAGGTTGATTTGAGAAAGGGACTCCCTGAGTCCATTATGCTGAACAACAAACAACAGAGATGGACACAGCATTTAGATTATGAGAACACAGCCTTTAGATGCCGGATATGCAGGTGCACAGGACACCTACAAAACTCATGCCCGGCAGCCAAAAAGGATAATAGGAAAAAGAAGAAAATAGGCAAAGTGGCAAAAGGTTGGCAATTTCCCTCTGAAGAGCCAGAACTACAGGAAGAAGAGGTGGAACCAACACCACATGAGAATCAAAAAACAGAAACTTCCGTGGGCACACAAGAACAGGAAATGCAAGATCCTCATGACACCACCACAAAGATTCAGCAGGAGATGGTACCTGGAACACTAGACAGTTGGGGATATAAAAGAACACATACATCAGACACATCAGACTCTGATAAGGATAATGGAGCACCAACGGAAGAAAATCAGCTTGTCCTTATCGAGACCGAGCCAACACTTGTTGCTTGGCGTAATGTTGAAAAGAAGAAGGGGAGAAAATCCTAATTGTATCTCCTTTACTTTATTTGCGGCATTTTTGAGTGTCTTTGGACATATACAAGCTCATACAACATGTAATTTTGTTTTCTCATAAATAAAATTACGAATTTTTTCTTTGTGAAAATATATATATATATATATATATATATATATATATATATATAGATATATATATATATATATATATATCCATGTGTTTTCATTTATACCCTCCGTTCTTATTCATCCCTCACGTTCAAAATGTTTCGCGTGGAAAATTCACACTCCGTCTGCTCAACCAAAGCCTCCATTTTTTCTCCTCCACCACTCTGCATGTTCTTCCCAATTGACCATGCCTCCGTCATCCTCGTCCCCATCTCTGTCTGGTTTTTCTAATATATCTGTGGGTTTTTCAGGTTCTAAAATAACAAGAAGGTGTTTTAAATTGTTGCCTCTATTGCAGAAGTTGAGATCATCACGAAGGACAATATTTTGCCAGTGAAATTTAAAGAAGAAGCTGAGGGTAGGTGTGTGAAATGAACATCACTAAAGAAATCAAAGATATGAATCCACAGAACCCTCCAGAGAAAATCAAGGGACGCTTCGCCCTGCATTAAAGATCCAAGGTTTAAATTCAAAGTTAAAGGGCTGAGAGTACAGTACAAAATCGCAGGCTATCTTAGGGTTTTATGGCAGCAGATTTTCCCTCTTTCAGTAAGAGGTAGAATGATGTATATTTTATTATTTGTGTCGTGCGTATAAGAAGATTTTCATCTCCCAGCATTTATATCTAGAGATAAATTGTGAAGTACAGTTATTTATAGTTAGTCATTCATAGAATGGGCGTGAATGTTTTCCACCATTCTATTCAAATTGAGTCATTAAATGTGCTCCATCTACCTCCTTCTCTAGAATTCTCTATCTTTTCTATAAAATCCCGAAAAGAAGACATTGTAAGGGTTCCAGATTTCTATCAGCAAACTGTGCAGTGAAAAGGAAATTGTATACATTTTGTAATATTTATGTATGAAGGTTCAGAGCCCGTAGGGTCTCAGTGAGGAGTTATAACTGTATTGAGGATTCTAGTCTTTGGTATCTCACAGTATGTAATTTTCCCTTATGGGTTAATACAATATCTCATTTCATGCTATTTATTTTCTTGTATCATGTTCTAGAATGCGAGTGGCTCACTAGTTTGCAGTAAGGATTCATCCTTTTTGATGCCCTTTCTGGAATTAGTCAAGTGCTTTAAATAGGCCTAGTCATGATATACTGTTCCATGTTCACCTTATCCATACTTTCTGCTATATTAGTTACATGAGGAGGGTGCTTTAAAAACGCCATTGTCATATAAGGATTCATAAATTAATATGCCCTTATGTGGTTCTGTTGTGTATCTGGGTATCAGTCTCATGTTAACTAGTATCTTCTTTATGTTTCCTCACTGCACTCACCTCCTGATATTTGATTTCTGTGATATATTATTTGAACTGGCCCTCTTTACAGTAAGCTATCTCTTAACTATCTGATGCCTTTGTATTGGAGTTTTTCATAATTTCCCTACACTATTCTTATCTTTGTATCAGCTTCTAAGAGAGATTGGTCCCATTCAAAGCTAATTTCCTTGTTCAAACAAGAGATAGTAAGTGAACTCCTGGACTGACAATCCTAACTATACGAAGAGCCCCTTGCTATATTAAGATGTCCTAGGCACTGGCCTATGGCAACTCTAGGCTGTCTCTAGGGGGTGACAAAATTGTCCACAACACTATATATAGGAGTCCATGGGGCCATAATGTAATCCTAGTGGGCCACAATGTAATCCTAGCCGACCTAACAATAATAATTTAAGGGCACAATAATAACAAAATGGGGTTTACAAGCGTACAATAATAACAATAAGGGGGTTACACTAACAATAATAAGGGACTATACTAGTAATATAGGGACCTAACAACATCTGCATCCAGCATCCACTCTGGAGGCGTGACTCCTTTTAACGTACAAGTAAATTTTTACATTCCCATATTTGAGGGTGAAATAGATGCAGATGCCGTAGATAGATGGTTGAATCTATTAGAAGGATATTTCTCGGTTCATGACCATGATGGGACCACTAAGAAGGTGGGGGTGTTTTTTTAATCATGGAAGTGAGGTTTAGTAGATTGATAGTCAAGTTACCTTTCCCTATAAATTTTCTCGATCAAGTTATTCATTCATTGAACTTTGATTCATTCCTACTGTTTTGATACAAAATCCAATCCAGTTGAGTCTTGAGTCTTCATTGAGAATGGCATTCATAGGTTTTCAAGAAAGAGGTTATCATGCACATGCCTTCTTCTTTTCTTGGTATCTTTGTAACTCTGTTCAGCCCAAGTTCTATATTTTTAAATTATCATAATAGTTCGTGATTATTAAGCTTTTATTTTGTCTTTTAAGAATTTTAATTTAATTATTATTAATCATTAAATTAAATATATATATATATATATATATATATATATATATATATAGTTATTATAGTTATTAAACTCGCCCAAGAGTGCTGGAAATCAGTTCTTAATGTCGACTGATCAGCGTTTAATGCCGTTTACTCCTAGTGCACCTCGATACACATTTGCATGTCGCGACATGGCTCAGCCTCCAGTTCATACTTATGGTGGTTTATTTCAGTTGATTCACAGTTTTATGGTAGACTGGGTTGTTATTATGGAGCGTCCCTCTGGTTTGAACAGAATTCCCCCGCCTCTGAATCTGTGGTGCGCTCCAGGAGCAGGGATTTCTAATGTTCGGACTATAACTAGTAAGAGGAGTTGTCTCAATTGTTGTTTGAATTTTGGAGAAAATCTCCACTTCTCCCACGCTGGTTCCTGCAAACTTGCTTCTGTCGCCTTGTTTCCCCTCTCGCCTCAGTCTTCTGTCCATCTTTTGCCTCCCTGCCTTGCTATCTCAAGTGCAACTATGCCGCGCCTCAGGCACAGAATGCGCTACCGAAGAGGCTCCACGAGGCGCCAAATTCGACGCTCTCCCTCCACCTCTGGCACCTCCTCTGCGTCTACCTCCCACTCTGACAGTCAACCTAGAGGGCTCCTTCTTCGCTCAGGCCTTCGCGTTGCTTCCCCCACTCCTTCCGCTTCTCTTGCTCAAACCCACACCATGCATTTTTCCTTTAACAACACTCTCAATCGACCCAGGGTGACTCCCTAAATTACGGTTGTATTTTGTGAAGAGCCTCAGGAAATTGTTCCCATTTCTCACCTGGCGGAATGCAGCCTCTCGGTGGCTCAAGATTCGACGCAGTTTGTTGGGCTGAAGCACCCTGATAGTGCGGACGTGCAGGGTCAGATGGGTAAGGCCACGCAGGACCTGGCGAACAAGGAAGCGGTGGGTCAACCTATTGAGAGGCAGAACACAGTGCAAGCGAGCGAGGCGCAGATTACTCCTCCTCCTCCCAGGAAGGTGATCCATTCTATTGCTGACATGTATAATGCTTACGGGGAACCAGATGAACTCTGGTGCAGAGTTGTCTACGAACCTCCTGATGAGTAGTTCGTCCTCTTCACTCTGGTTTTTTGCTCTATTTCTACCCATTATCATGGGCATGTTCATGTGTTTCCTTCTGTTTCTAAAAATTCATATGTTTTTTTTGCTTCGATATGGTATCCAGTACTACAATTCTCTGGTTCCCCTCCGTGGGATTTTTCAAATGAACTGTTTCAGACTGGTTTCCCTCTTGCAGGGCAATCTTCAAACTATGGTTTTTTGTTTCAAATGCCACAACACTTGGCAATGATCAGGCTTCGGCCCGCTGTACTATACTCCTTTTGTTAATAGAATTACTTTTACTTGGAAAAAAAAAAATTTCATACATGAGAAAATAGATACTGACAAATGGTACATCATGGCCTGATTAATTTCGCTCAACAATTATAAATGGTATAATATTTAGTCAACAGTGATCATCAATTTCTGCACATAGAGACTAATTTCTTTGGAAGCCTGAGATTTCTTTGGCTTGTTATTCTTATAACTACGTAGACATAATTAATAGAGAGATTGAGGACAGAAAAAAATCTAGCGCTTAGTCTCCACTACTCAACATGATTTTGTGAGAAATAATACATAGATTGATTTCTCTTAGTGCCTTAGCATTCTTTGGCTCATTTTTTTAATCACAACAACAATAAAAAATGCACTAAGGATTTGTTCTTAGTCCGATTATGCAATTTTTATAAGATAGATTATGCAATATGACCTCGATGTCAGATGGGTCACGTCCTCATACAAAATGTCGGCTTAAGTTTTAAATTAAAATAAATAAATAAATAAATAAATTGTGCTAGAACATATATCAATTTTTAATACAATTATGTATTATTTATATAATTTGAATGGATAGTAAATTATATACGTGAATTTGAATGGATCATAAATTTAACTTTAACAAAAAAAATTACCACATTGAATTTCCAAATTAAGTAAAATTTTAAACATATTTACTCTTTACTAAAGTCAATACCATTTCCTAAATCAAAGGAAAAGAGTTAATTCAACACAAACAATCAAAATCCAAAATCTTTTAATATTTCTTTTAATTAAATATTTGTAAAATGAATTTATACTTACTCCATAGGTTAGATGGATCTAGGCTGGTTGTAATTTAGGGAAAGCTCGTTCATGTTTTTTTCTTTATATTGGAAGGTTACTTGATTTTTGAAGTAATTTTTAGTAGATCATAGCATATATTGAGGAAATATTAGTTTGACTAGAATCAATTATTTCTCTTGAAAATTTAGGTATTAAAAGTCCATGACACAGATATATCACACTCCAAAATCCAAAGAAAATGGAAGAGAATTCAATTTTTTTAATCAAAATTTTATTGGTGAAGGGTTAATTTATTACGAGAACATCATTAATGAAGTGAAAAATTTTAAACGTAACGTTTATTGACTAGAAAAATAATGACCAAAACGTCAAAAAAAATTGTGTGACGGGTAAAGAAAAATCCAAATTCCAACCCTGCCTGCCACTTGTTGGTGAGTGGAGGTTATTCACTTTTCATTTACAGCTTACCAGGTTATTCATGTTACCAATATTTTCACATGGCTTACTTTTAGGTGACTAATTATTGTACTTCTTATTTATAAAGAACAATTGGTAGATAATTGTATATATTATTTGAAATCTATAACAAATCCAGGCAACAAAATTACAACAAAAAGAAAATTATGCAAAAAATTCACGAGGGCACTACGAATGTGTGGATATCCTATCATTTCTTAGATCCTCATAACTTACCAACACCTACTATATTGGTATACACATAATATGGAATTTACCTTAAGTATTTCATATGTATCTAGAAGTAAATAAGTTGTATGAAAATTGTTATGGCATATATAAGATGTGTATTATAGTTTATATTTCAATTTTTCTTAAGTAGCATGCATGTGCAGTCCATATAGTGACTACAATTACAAAATATATTTCAGTGAAGACGTGAAGATTATCTCTCATTAGGTCCTAATTACTTAAAGCATCATTAATTAGCTTTCCAAATGAATAAAATATGTTAACAAATTAGTAAAAACTAGGAAAACAAATCATGCTTTAAAAAAATATGGCACAATGAGTCACACTATGAGATTTATTTAATTACTCATCAAGTGTCACTACAACATATATATGATCACCATTACCATAGAAATGGGACATGTGACCATCATTTTGGTTTCACCAATGACATTCCACATCATGAGCATTGTTTAGGGTTGATTGTGTTGATTTTTTTAAAACAAATCATTTATATATTTTATGGAAATTATAGACACAATTTATAATCACATTACAAGATCATGATGTATGGATATTCCTTATCATTTCTTAGATACTCACAACTTACCAACACCTAATAGATTGATATACACATCATATAGAATTTACCCCTAGAATTCCACATGGATCCTAAAACAAATTAGTTGTATGGCAATTGTTATGGTGCATATATGATGTGTATTATAGTTTATCTTATAATTTTGTTGAAGTTAACAAATTAGTAAAAAATAGGAAAACAAATCATGCTTTAAAAAAATATGGCACAATGAGTCACACTATGAGATTTATTTAATTACTAATCAAGTGTCGCTACAACATATATATGATCACCATTACCATAGAAATGGGACATGTGACCATCATTTTGGTTTCGCCAATGACATTCCACATCATGAGCATTATTTAGGGTTGATTGTGTTGATTTTTTTTAAACAAATCATTTATACATTTTATGAAAATTATAGACACAATTTATAATCACATTACAAGATCATGATGTATGGATATTCCTTATCATTTCTTAGATACTCACAACTTACCAACACCTAATAGATTGATATACACATCATATAGAATTTACCCCTAGAATGCCACATGTATCCTAAAACAAATTAGTTGTATGGGAATTGTTATACTGCATATATGGTGTGTATTACAGTTTATCTTATAATTTTGTTGAAGTAGCATACAACAATTTACGTAGTG
Organism: Pinus albicaulis; assembly: GCA_034641835.2. Lineage (NCBI taxonomy): Eukaryota > Viridiplantae > Streptophyta > Pinopsida > Pinales > Pinaceae > Pinus > Pinus albicaulis. Next base: position 86,604 of record JAXQQM020080545.1, on the reverse strand, counting down.
ATATGAGAACCACTCTCTAGAGTATACATCGATTTTGTACACATGGCTTTTCAGTTGCTTTTTAAGATATATCATTGGTGATGCTCACATGATTATATAATGAACCATTAAGTTGAACTATGAAATTATTCCTCACAACACACACATATTGATGAATTAATAATTTTTCTCATATAATTTTTTTAATCTATTTTGAAAAATAAAATAAAATTATATATAATTATTTCTAAGAAGAACAAGAGAGAGTTCCTTACCATATCTTCGTAAAACATATAATAGCGACGTTTGGAGGCAGCCGTCTAATGACGCTTTGGGGCATAGTGTCGCAATTGCGACACTTTTTATAAGTTTCGGTATTGCGACACTCTTTATAAGTTTTGGTATTGTGACACTTTTCTCTAAATGTCGGTATAGCGACGGTTTCTCAAGATCAATGGCCCAAAGTGAACCCGATAACTTAACTTTTCCTCGCACCTTTACTTTTGATCGTGACCGTTTGCTCGTTGAATCCAGATCCGACGGCGCTAATACATTTCCGCACTCATAAAGTAATCGTTTGACGTTTTGGCAAAGCCGCGCGAAATGGGTGGTTTTTCCAAACTACCCACGCTTACGTGTCGCCACCACGTTGTATCGCGTTCGAAAAGCTATTTTCCGCTTACCACCATTTACCCTCACGAATACCACTAGCGGTATTCCCTAAACCTCACCCGTTTAACCCGAGTTTAATGTCATTTAACTATGGTTATACCATTGTTTAATACATTAAAATTATATTTTTCATTCAAATTTTCACCTTTTCGCTTTAAACCTGTAAAAAAATTGTAGAACCATTTTTCCTCAAAATCACACCGTTTGAACCCTGAGAAACTTTGTAGAGCCATTTTCAACCTACCAGTACCATTTTCCCATTGCCCTGAATTTCCATTACAAAGTACTACATTGTCCTCTGCGAAGCCATTTCCAAAAATTGAAGACTGAGCACCTCTGCAACATCTTCAACCGAATTCCGCTTGTTCTCCAGGTACTTTTCTTCGAAGTTTCCCTCTGATATTTCAAAATTCCTGTCGATTTCAAATAATTACCAAATTTACTGCAAAAAAGTGTCCATTTTTTAGGGGAAACTCTGTCAAAATTTCCCTGGAATCCCTAATTTCCCTTCTCGCAGTTTTTTCCATACCCTGGTCCGTTTTTCTGTTGAAATCGATTTTAAATACACGTTATGAGCTTTAAATTCCTTGAATTTCCTAAAAACCTTGCTCAGAAACCCCATTTTCAGTGGAAATTCGCCAAGAAACCCCTGTTTCTCGTAAAGGAACTTAGCAAACCATTTAAGCTTGCTTCGTTCATTATTAAAAATGACCAAGAAATGGGTAACCCCCAAGAATGGAGGCCCAAAATCTCAAAAGAAGTCTTCTGCAAAGATTCCTCAGCCTATGTCCTTCAAAATTGACAAACCAACTCCTGTACTCACGACTGATTCTACAGAAGTGGTCAGACCAGTCCAGCCTCCAATCATTTCTCTAGAGAACAACCCTTTAGTTGATCTGGACTATAGAATACTAGAACCTAATGTAGAATTTAACCTGCTTGATGTCTATAATTGGTGCTATGGAAAATCAGTGGAAAAGGGTGACAAAGATATTCCAATTTGGGAATCCAATCTGCCTAGATATATTGTCCCTCTCACTCATTCAGTTCCTAAATTTATCAGATTATGCCAAGCCTATTATATGCTAGAACAAAGATGTATTGTAAACAAAGAAAAATATATCCTGTTTTACATCACTGAAGAGTCGATAAATTCCATGTTGCAAATGAATCATGACCCCAATTCTGCTTCCCTAACAATAGAATATTTAACCCAGCTATATCTTGACTTGGATTTCAATGCTAGATTCAAAACATACCAGAATTTTTGTCCAAATCAAGTTGATATTCCTAAGTTAAATCCTCCTTTTGACACCGTTGATTTCCCAGATGAAACTAGACAGATTGTCTCAATGCTCTCCTTCATACTAGGATACCACAGTGATGAATTGACTGATGTGGCTATCCTAGGTTTTCTGTCAACTCTAAGCCCTGGTCAATCACCATCCATTCAGTTCAATTTTGCTAAATTTATTGCTGAAAGTATGCATTATTAGTTATCCAAATTACCAAAAGAAGGAGTTTTCAAATACTCCTCTTATCTACTCCACCTCTTCCTATATTATCAAACAGATAAGTTTCCAATTGAATGTAAGAAAGTGGATGCAGAAGGAAAAGTTCTATCAGTAGTATTTTGGTCATCTATTTTAAGGAAATGGAACAGAAAGTATAGTTTTACAGATTTCAATGACTCATTTATAGCCCCTGTTATGTATCTCTTGGAAAAAGAGGAGATCCCTAGGATCAATGATGAGACAAGAAGAATTCTGCAGTTATCAGAGAGCTACAAAACTGGAGATTGGTATTTATATAAAAATCATATAGAAATCAGAGTGTATGGCTCATCCCTGGCCCCATATAAGTTACGCAGATTTGTTACTACAAGAATATTTGCTTTAGAATATCTGAGACAACTATTGAATGTAGATGAAATCCACTTCATAGATTTCAAGAAAAATACCCAATTTAAGCTGAAAAATCAAATTGGGCCATTCATTGTGAATAACAGAGAAGCTGCCAATGAGATAAATGTCAAACTTAAAGAGTATAAGTTCCCATGTAGTTTTACATGGAAGTATGACCCACACGGTATTTTGAGTGCAATGAGGGTAAAATCTAAGTTGCCTGTTTACTTGCATGATCCTATGCCCCATATTGAAATATATGTAAATAAAATTGAATGGGAGCCAAACACCCTATCTGATGATGATTCACAGGTAGTATAGGTAATACAGGTAGACAGTGGCAAAGGAAAATAGACTAAATAGACAGTACAGGTGGCTTCTACAAGCAAAGATACTGATAATGTACATAAAAGAGACAAAGAAGGAGATAGTTTCATAGCTGAGACTATTGAGGACATAAAATTCAGAACTCCTTATAGTAAAAGAAGCAAGTCAGCAGAAGAAGAAAAGGATAAGGCTATAAATATTGATATAAATGATGAAGCAACAAGAATAGTCACTCAAACATTAAAAGAGCTTCAAAATGTAAAAATTGGAACACAAAAAAGATACAGTCATGAAGGAAAACCAGGCTACTGTTGATTTGCCTCCTTCTCAAGAAACTGACAATACAGAGTCAGAGATTTAGATCAGATTCAGACAGATTAAAGAGAAGAATGAAGTGCTCAAGAATCAAGCTCATTCTAGATTTCTTAAGGAAAAGCCTGGAAACAAAGACAGGCTTCTTTCAGCATTTGATTATTCATCCAATAAATTGGTAATGTCATTCTTGAAGCCTACAGTGGCTGAGCCAAAATCAGTGGTAGATTATTCCAAAACAGATCTTGAACTGGATGCAGATGCCATTCATGAATTAGATCAAATTGAATTTCATAGGAGCAATACTGAAATGCTATATTCTAAAATTGTCAGTAAAACTATGAAATCAATTAGGCTTGAGAAAACAGTTCTCAACCTCCAAAATCAAATGAGGTTGGACAAAGCCTCACTGTATGCTAATAATTTAAGAATAAAAGCACTAGAAGCTATAGTGATTGAAGCAGGGGGTGACCCAGCCAACATTGAAGGGGAAAAAGTCTTAATTAAACAGAAAAATGAGGATATAGTTGCTCTTAGAAAACTGTTGAAGTTTCTTCAGAGTGAAAACTCTCAAGCAAAAGAAATTCTACAGCAAAAAACAGAGAATGATGATTTAAAGCAGCTTGTACATCAAATGACAGGTCAGATAAAAAAAATGGAAAGTCAAATAGAAGCTCTAATGAAAGAGAATGAAGAACTAAGAAAAGCACAACCAATGGTCATTCCTACAGTGATCCCCACTGTAAACACTGCTATACCATCTACTTTGGCAGAACACTTGGCACTGAACGGAGTACTACCAACTGCAGTGCCAATTACTTCTCTAATCTCTGCCTCTTCTTCTTCATCCTCACAGAGGTGCACACCACAAGACCAAGAAAAAGAGATTCTTAGTTTGAGAGGCACTATTAAAAATTTAGAAAAATCCAAAAATGATGCCTTGACTACTTCTAGAGGACATGAGAAAAGGGCCGATCGACTACAAGAACAGGTAAATATTATGCAAGAAAAATTAAATCTTACAGATCAAGTGGCCTTTATAAAAAATCATTTATGGACCAAAAGTATTGATGGCATTCATTCTCAATGGCCTTAAATTCGGATAATTTATGAACAGAGGGAGTTACTTCAAGTTGCTAGTGCAGAGATTGACAAGACTAGGAGGGAAATTGGCAAAAAACCAGCCCAAGCAATCCAACTCATAGCTTTTTTAAACAGTAAAACCAGGGAAGAGTTGGAAGAATTGAAAATTGTTGATAGAACAGAAACCATTCTTCAAATAAAAAGGTCTTGAACAAAAGAAACATAATGAGTAATCTAGAGGACTGGTGTAAAGACATGAATTTATCCATCTCAAGATTTTTAGCCAAATACAAAACATTGTTAGAAGCAGGTTTGCCTGATAATCACGCATTGAATGACAAGTTAATGCCTCAAAAAGATTATGATCTAAAAATCAGAATACATGCAAATGAGCAAGCCAGACAAAAACTGCCTCAAGGATCACCAACAGGAAAAATACTTCTTCAGTATTTTGAAAATATGTTCTTTTTAGATAATGAGATCAGGCATATGTTCACTATCAAACCTAAATTTTCCAAGTATACAGAGGCAGATGAAAGTTACAGAAAATTGAAGACTATGAAGATCCCCTCTGCAGAAAAGTGGCAAGAATTCACAGATCTACTGTGAATTTAATGGATAAAAAACAGGAAATTCACTTGGAAATTCATTTTTTACTGTTACCTCAAATGGTAAAAATATAGGGTTAAAGTGCACAACAATAATCAGTTCAAATTAGAATAAACAGTTCTATTTTTTCTTGTAAAAAGGTAACAACTTGCAAACTGTTTTGCAGTTGTCCTTCTTTTTAAGTTTTCTTTCCTATTTTTTATTAAAACATTATCTCAATTGCTGAGATATTTTATAAACATTATTTTGTATAAATACTTCACAATTTGAATTATTCAGTGTGAATAAAATTTCTCAAGACAACTATATTTCGTGCTCTCTACTTGCCATTTTAATGTTTTCTACTTTGTTCGTGCTCTCTACTTGGCCATTGGCCTGTGGGTGATATGGAGTTGTAATCTTGTGCTGAATGTGGTAGTTTTGCAATGTTTCAGCTAATTTATTACCTGCAAATTGTGGTCCTCCATCTGTGATTATGTCCCTTGGGAGACCATAGCGCACAAAGATTTGGAAAAGAAACTGTACTACAGAGTCCTCTATAGCTTTTGAAAGTGCCTCTGCTTCGACCCACTTAGTGACATATTCGGTTGCAACTAGGATGTATGTTTTTTGGTTTGAGGGAGGACTAATAGAGCCAGAAAAATCAAGTGCCCAACATTCAAATGGTTCAATCACTAGTTGAGGGTTCAAAGGCATTTCATCAGACTTCCCAGGGCGTCATGCCCTTTGGCAGCTATCACAGGCCTGCACGAATTTTTTGGCATCCTTAAAGATGGTAGGCCAGTAATAGCCTGTTCATAAAACCTTATGGGTAGTTCTACAGTTCCCAATTAGATCCCCTTATTCAATCTTCTTATATATAGCTTAAGGATTCTTAAGTGCCCTTTTTCTCAGATTCCATCCACTCCATCAAATCAAGCCTATACATAGCCTTAGAAGGTCACCTATCTTTCCCTTAGCACATTTGCATCTCTGAGCTTTATTTCTTAGTTCTGCTTTCCTAGAGAGTTGATTCCATTGCCCAATATTCTGGTACATCCTTCTGGTTTACCTTGAAATCTCTTTATTCCCACCAATCTTTTAAAATCAAACCCAAATACACAATCATAGCTAGCGGCTAGCCTAATATCTGTTACTAAAACAAAGCTAAATCATACGGAGAGATCCCTCTCTAGAGTTCAAGAAGGATAGATATTGAATTCCCAAAGTGGTTCTTGGTTACCCCTAGTGTTCTTAACTACAAAAATCCCTATCCCACAACCTGAGAATTACTAGGGTGATAACAGGCCTTGGGGGTATTATGATCCTTGGAGGAAACTCCCACAGCTAGAAGAGTTGACAAAGAAAATTGGATCGAGTACAAAGGTGTGGCAGGTGGGTTTTACCCTGTACCAATTGTTATGGTGCATATATGATGTGTATTACAGTTTATCCTATAATTTTGTTGAAGTAGCATACAACAATTTACATAGTGATATGAGAACCAATCTCTAGAGTATACATCGATTTTGTACACATGACTTTTCAGTTGATTTTTAAGATATATCATTGGTGATGATCACATGATTATATAATGAACCATTAAGTTGAAATATGGAATTATTCCTCACAACACACACACACACATATTGATGAATTAATAATTTTTCTCATATAATTTTTTTAATCTATTTTGAAAATAAAATAAAATTATATATAATTATTTCTAAGAAGAACAAGAGAGAATTCCTTCCCATATCTTCGTAAAACATATAATAGCAAGAAAATTAATGTATTGAAATTTCATTTCCAAACATATTCATGGAGTAAAATGAAGATTAAAAGGAGATATTCATGGATTTACCTATAACATCACCTCATAATTAAGAATGTAAATGTACAATATTGATGATACATAGGTTAGGAGAAAATTAACTATTGAAATTTCATTTCCAAACATATTCATGGAGTAAAATGAGGATTAAAAAAAGATATTTATGAATTTACTTATAACATCACCTCATAAAAGTGTAAATGTCCAATATTGATAAAATTTATTTATATATGATAAATAATAAACCTTTATCTCACATATATCATATAATCTTATAAACAAACAATTGCACCGGGGGTGCAATCCTCAAAACTTTTAAACTGTCTAATGTATATGTACCTATTTAAAGTATTCGGGGCCCACATTACAAATTCCCAAAGTGAAATATTTGCGCATATGTTATATATGAGCCAATGGTTTAAATAACTATCGGGCGGTGAAACAAAACTTATAACAAAATATTAATAAGACTATATCATACGTCCGGACTTCAAAAAAAGTAAACCCGATTTCAATCACAGATTCGCGTTCCAAACTAGCCTGCTGATGTCACCCTAATTTGTGACGCGAAAACTTCATAGAATACGCCATATAAAAATTGGGGTCCATTTTTTGGCTTTTCGTACGGAGGAAAACTGTGACGCGAAAATCAAATTAATTCTGCCCTATAATGTTTCGGGTCTGGAATTCCACAATGCAGACGGGCCAAAAAATAACGCGATCGAATCGCCTGCGTCCACGTGGATGGCTGATTTGGTCTATGGTCTGTGGGACCACGTTCTTCTGAATTAAAATCTCCTGCGTTTACTATTAAATTGCTCTGTTTACAAAACAATATAGCGCTCTATTTTTAAGTGTGCAGGGACTGTGATTTAAAAACCAAAATTGACTGTTCATAAGTTTTAGAAAGCGGTTGTTTGACAGAGCCATTCAAATAGATTTAGAAAGCCGCCAGAGGACAGGGTAGTTGAAATTAATATTTCAACATCCCTCATTCACTGAGAATTCCCTCCTTGGTGCCTTCTTCGCTGGACTACGATGTGTTCATCAACAGTCGTGAACCCGATGTCCGTTTCTTCGCTAGGCATCTTGATCACAACAGTCTTGTTTCCAGAGGATTGCGAGTCTTTCTCGACAACATAGAATTGCAGGCTGGACAATCCATAACTTCACAAATCAAAGATGAAATTAAAGGAGCCTCTCTCATTATTACTATTTTCTCTCTAAATTATGCGCAATCGCAAAGGTGCCTCCATTAACTACTCCTCGCGCTGCTCTGTAAGCCGGCCATTTTTGCAAAGGCATATAACTGTCATTTATTGCATGTAAGTGTCGTTATGCCGACAGAGGCCAGAGCGTCGCTATTGCGACGGATTGCTCTAAACGTCGTAATTACGACCTTTAGACATTATGTCGCAAACATAGCATCGCTATTGCAACGGCTACCTCCAAACGTTGCAATTGCGACACTTAGACACTGCGACGTTTGGAAGCATCCGTCGCAATAGTGACGCTTTGGGGCATAGTGTCACAATTGCGACGTCTTCCTTCAAACATCGCTATTGCGATGGATCACTATAAACGTCGTAATTACGACACTTAGACATTGTGTCACAAACATAGCGTCGCTATTGCAACGACTACCTCCAAACGTCGCAATGTCTAGTTGCGACGTTTGGAAGCATCCGTCGCAATAGCGACGCTTTGGGGCATAGTGTCACAATTGTGATGTCTTCCTTCAAATGTCGCAATTGCGACACTTTGTCTAAGTGTCGGTATTGCGACACATTTCTCCAGATGTCGGTATAGTGACGGTTTCGGGGGGGATTGAAAAAATTTGGGGAAATTTCCGACATTTGGTCAAAAGCGTCGGAACCAAGTGTCAGAATTTCCGCCAAATGTAGTAGTTATGGGATGAGTATTGTCTTGAACCATGCCATGCAGAACTATGTGTTCAGCATAGAGTATTATTTGAAGACAACAGATGCACCATCATGGAGATTAGTAGCGCTGTCATTGAGCAGCAGTGATGAGTTGGGGGCCTAAACATTGTTGGAGCATTCCAATGACCTTCCCATATGTATGATAAAGGATGGGCAGATAGTTGTTGGGGTACATCTTATGATGGATAACATCTCTCATGATTGTGATGGTTATTTCTTGATGAACCTTTCACATCATGATGGGAGGTTTTTTCCTACCACCTATTTGGATCCTTATGGGTTCAACTTGGTCATTGATGAGTGGTATTCATTTGGAGATCTCCAGGAGGTTACATTTCAACATCCCATGAATTGAAAAGACAGAAATCTGATTTGGGAGGATGGTATTCTCCATTGGAGGAATGCCACTTTTGGACATGATGATAGACACTCACCATGGGTTGGATGGGTGATATTAATGAGCAAGAGGTTGGAAAGCCAATTGCAGATTTATGATACCAGGCAGTAGGAGGCAAGACTACGTTGGTTACTCTTGAAAGAGTTTTGTCATCATATGACAAACTCTATTTCAAAGAGTAGGGTGGTGGATGGATTTTGGCATAACACTTACATCATATGGCAGCAAGGAGTTTTGATGTATTGGGGTGATGTGATATATTTCATATCAACTATCATGTTGTTTCTCCATGATTTATATGATGAGGGTGTAGGGAGGAAACTAGAGCTATTGTTGCTTTGGTTGTTATTGAGAGAGTATGGGTTGATATTCTCCCATACTTGGCATAATGTTGCAGAAGTAGGAGATGGCACTATCATGGTGCAAAGGGGCTACTCCTTAACCTTGTAGGATCAGGAGGTACTTCGAATTTGGAAGGAATCTACCACATATAGCAGCATTATGATTGATGACTTTGGCATGAGGGATGTGAAAGGAAAAGGCGGCAGCATGTGGGGAGCCTCACATTTCAGATCTTCAATGCTGTCTCTTAGGAGGATTGATCCATATGGGAGGTCTCAAATTTTGGTAGAGTACTCCAAGGATCTTGGTGCTTGCATGATTCTTGATGATCTGGAAGGAGATGATAGATACATGGTGGATGATGGGGTCATCTATTCTTATGGTAGATTCTTCTTGATTGGAGCTTCTAATCTCAAGGAGAAGCTATTACATGCAGCACATGTGGACTTTATTTCTATGCACTTTGATGCATATCATTCCTTGATGGAGGAATTCACTTGGGAGGGCATCCACCAGGATGTATATCAGCATATGGAGAGATGCATAGCCCGGATGATGATGGAGAGGTTGTCACAACCACTTCCCTACTCATTGAGAGTGAGGGAGAGCTTTCAGTTGAGCCATTTCAGTTCAATGATCACAGTACATGATGGAGGAGGTACATTGAGGCCTTATGACTTGTAATCCTTTAATTTTTATGAGTAGCACATTGTACCAAAAAGGATATTCCTTCTTGTATATTGTATTGTGATGTACTTAAGGCCATTTTAAGCATTGATGTTGGCCATTCTATTCGTGGTTTGTGGGGGATGCCACATGATTTTTGGTGTGCACCATTGGCACCAAATTTTACTTTCATAATCCCATCTTGTGGGACGATTGTGGCAGAAAACAAGTGGATGAAAAGACACTTGTTACACTTTGTTTTGAGGTAGGCAACGGATGCACTGCGCTGGTTCCACATATGGAACTATGATCCACCTCTTTCTTGTCATATGGAAACTTGTTTTTATTTGTTTTTACTTCCATGTATTGATGATGTTCTTGTTCTTATGGGAAGCTTTGTTGGGAGGATGGAACAAGAGTTGGAGGTGCCCATTGGGAGTATGATTCTCCATATGTTGCATGTTTCAGGAGAAACAATGGGAAAACCATGATTGCCACACTACACCTCTTGTCTTCATGTGGGAGGAGCCATTTGGAGAACTTGAGTTCTTGGGAGAGGCACTTCATGGATGTTTTGATTGGTGGGGTGACTTGGATCATTCTTGAAGACCGTAATATTTGAGCTCAAGATCAGCAGCAGCCCCATACATATCATAAGTGGAGAGAAAAAAAACATGGGATGGACATTTTTATCCCACATATTCAGTGATGCAACCCACCTTCTTTGCAAGAGCCTAAGGTGGAGGAGATTCTTTAGGAGTTACCATGTTGGAGGGTGACTCACTTATTGTGGATGATAGCTTGGGGATGGAGGCTTCACATGGGGGTGATGATTCCCAATACATTTCAGGTTCCATGCCTCAAGAAGGCCTCTAGACCACACATAGTTGTTTCCATGAATATCCTGCTTCTTCATGATGAGAGCCATTTGGATTTTTCACCAAAGGCATACTTTTACACATGGGAGGAACAACTTGAGGACATATTGTTGAAAAAACATCTTGTTATTTGGAGGAACTTATCACTAGAGGATGTTACAGGATGAAGAGGAGAGGCTCTTCAATTCTATCCTTGTTACAGGATGAAGAGGAGAGGCTCTTCAATTCTATCCTTGCAGTTGCTTAAGGACAAGAAAAATTTGGAAGGGGAGGACTGTAATATTCCCAAATTAGCATGCAGCTAAATGGGATATTAATTTTACTCCAAACACATAGTTAGATGAATAAATGGGTAGGGGGACCCATAAATATTTTTAGCAGCAATAAAAACCCTCTTAATGGGAAAGGGATCATATTCAGAACTGGATAAAACACCTCCATGTGTGAACAAGGGCTAAATGCATGTGGACAAATTCAAGTTTGACCAAGTCAACTAAGCTAGTATGGAGGATGTGGAACATTAATGAAGATAACTCAGTGGGAATATGAATCTGTTTAGATAGTTAGAATAAATATAACTTGAGCGTGGAAGAAGACATTGCATGGAGATCCAGTCAAGATTGACCAAATCCATCAGCGTTGTTATGGAGGTGTGGTATTAATGATGGGACAACGCAGTTTTGGAGGGAGATTCATTACATGAAGATGAAAACCCTAATGAGTGGGACCCAAGGTGAGAAGGCTCACATTGTTTATAAGGAAGAGGATGGAAGTCATATGGGGTTAGCTTATGATCATGATTTTATGATATATGGTCTATTTAGACATATTTCTTTCTCTCGCTTTTTAGCTGAGATAAGAGTGTTGTTTAGCACAGGGTGTTACTGATCGGGAATCCCACCTCTTCCATTAAGTAGCTCTTGGAGGAGTATTGCACCCTATTGTCCACTATCTAGCTAAAGGCCAAACTTCATCTTCCTTTGACAGCGCAGATCTTATTGAGGGTTTGTCTATTTCAGTAAGCTGGAGCAAGTGGAAACTAGATCTTTAGATCTACTCCATTTCAGTGCTTATTTTCAGTGGAGGAGGGTTATAATCCCTTGGAAGGACATTATTGAAGGTATTGAGATATATTTTCATATCTTGGCTACAAGCCAACTATATTTTGATCCGTACAGTGAAAAATAAGTCCAGATCTGCGTAATTTCTGAAGGAGCAGTTGCAGGGTGATTCAATGCCCCATTTGGAGAGTTGATTTGCTAAGTGTTAGGGATCTACCCTTCACTTTGGAGATATTTTGGAGGATATCATTTTACCATTCATATCAGATAAGATCCACTTTCCCGATATGAATATTTCCATAGATCTCTAGACTTATATCTTAGATCTACACTTTGTACATGGTGTTTTGCTGAAAACCCCAAGTGGGTTCATTAGAGGAGCCTGTATAGTGCATGGATCTAATATAGATCTGAATTTTTATGCACATATCAGCTCTAGATATTATTTACAACTTACTGCTATTTCAGGAGTAATAAAATAACGTTTTTAGGGTATTTCCAGTTTAATTCATGGTTACAACCCTTCTTTTTGCATGATTTTTGAGAAATAATGGCTTGGGAGGCTTGTATAACTAAGCTACCATGATTTTTTTCTCATGTCCTTTTGTACGTGGCTATTATAAAGTATGAAGAATGGATCCATAGGCTGCATTTAAATATTTTTTCATATATCTATAAAAAATGTTCTTTTAGTGCATGTATTGTTGCATTCCCCATTTGGGAATATTACAGTGTGCACAGAGACCTTAGTCTTGGCTCTGTGCAGACTATGCTGGATGTGCGCACAGAAGGGTAAATTGTATGGGAAGTACAAATGTATCAGAATTGTTGGATATATTAATGTAAATGACTATTTTGGCAAACTAAAGTTGTTGTGCAATTGATGTGTTATGTACCTATTATTTGCTTCAGATCACAATCTAATTTGCGATTGTGCATTTGCTTCTGTTATTGTTAAATTTAATTTGCAAAAATAAATAAAATATTTTATGCATGAGTATCAGTTGATGATTAAGTACATGATTAATTAATATATCTACTTAACTGTATTTGTTTACTATGCGCGAAGACATAGATATTGCATGTTGGAATACTCTGCGATGAAGTTGATCTATTAGTTTATTGGTATGTTGCTAAGCACATATGCATATTATCTGTGATAAGTTCTATTATAAGTTTTTTTAGGGCCACCACACTAAATTCTTCCTCAGTGTGCGGAAACTTGGTTCTATTACCCCCCCATACTGCTTCAGTTTAGACTTTGATCTGCACAAGCATGTAATTGCTGAAAGGGACAGTAGTTGGAGGGTTTGTTGGTTGCGCAATAAATCTGAACCTTGGTCAGGACCCCTCAAGCCAATAGGCTTCCCAAATCTAGGTGCCCAATGATCCCAGTCTCTCACTCCAAAGCTCACAGCTTGCAACCCCCACACGGCTCATCCTCCACACAAAGTTGCATTCAATCCCCCTTTTGTGCACCATTTTCCCTAGTATGATACTTCTCTACTCTCATACCCCATTATTAATTTCATAGTCCCCATGTTCATTCCTCTCACCAGACTACATCCTCCTTCCAAAATTCCCCTCTGCTCTCTTTTCGGCTCTATGTGTAATTCTTCTCTATGTGGCCATGAATTGTGATAGGGGGAGAGGTGGGTGCCCCGACAGAGGTAAAGGTCATGGTTTCCCTCCAACAAATTTTTATGATACCAAAATCGCCACCATGTTTAACAGTGGGATTCCAGACTCCATATGCAGGGAGGTCCTAGACATGGATGAAGTTGAGCAATGAAGGGGTTTCCCGATGCTTTGGGCACTCAAGAACATCCTTTCTCACTAGTTGAAGGAACGTGCCCAAAAGAAAATGAAAGTGAGTAGTTGTATAGTTGAACTCTTGGCTCAGCAAATTCATGGTGTCTCCTCACTCAGGCGTCTTTCTAGAGACCTACATTTAAAATTCCCACCAAAAATTCCCTCTTCCTCTTCCCTTGCCTCTTCCACCTCTCACTCTCTGTCATTTAGATCCTCCTCCTTGCCATTTCCTTTTGCTCCCGTAGCTCATCCCTCGCCTTTCCATGCTACTGTCTCCTTGGTGTTTAATGCACCCTCATCTCCTCTCACCTGAAACCTTGGGGATGCTACATTCTAGACATTCACTTGAAGGACATAGGAATCATGTAGTCTCATGGAACTTCCCATGTGAAATGCAGCTCTAGCGTGACCACAATGTAGATTCTGTGCGGGATAATTCATCTCTTAACAACATGGAAACTATCAGGTCAATTTTTCCACTACATTCTAGTCTCTATTCTGGTTACTTTTGTTCCATCTCCTTGAAGGCCAACAACTCAGAGCTTCATGGCTATTTATATTAATTGTACACCATTTTTGAGCACATTAAACATCATTTTTATTTTATTTCATGCAACAAATATGTATTTTATATCCTTAGAAGCATTATTTTCATCAACAAATGTCTTATAACACAAATCACAAAACTGTGAGGCTTTAGTTTCTCCTACCTGAGGAAGAGTCCTTCCGCTCTTTGTCTCTGGTTTCTACCTTTAGAGGAAAAAAATTCTCTCTTGACTATATTTTTTGCAACATATTTCTTATTAATATAATGCAAATATATTTTCTTGCAAAAAAAACTCAGCTTAAGGGCATTACCTTTGAAATGGAAGAAATTCAACATCTCATACTTTATATTTTCTTCATATTAAGCTACTAGAGATTAAGAACTTGCTTGTTTTTTCTATTTTTCATACATTTTGTGAGGGAACATGAAAAATTTAAAGTCTCCTATTGGAGGATTAAAGGGCAAAGACATCTTAGCCTATTTGTTTCCCTCCCTTCCCTCATGATTTTACAAACTTTGATTTATATGGGAGGAAACCCTTGGGGTGGTTCCATCCATGTTGAGATGTGTTGGAGTGGAAATTTCCTTATAATCTTAGAGTGCTATTGTTAAATCATATCTTTGCTCTCCCTATTAAGCCACCACAAAAATAAAATAGATTCAAAAGGCTTCAACGTGCAACCATGCATTTTCTATTCACTAGGAGCTATTACACAAGAAAATCCATTCTTCGAAAAGAAGCGATCCATCTAGCCCAATGACTGGGTCTAGTAATAGCCACTACAAGGAAAATACTCTCTAGCGGATGTTTTTGAGGAACCCCTTATAAAAATACCACATACATATGTTTTTAGCGAAGGTTACTAGAGGAGGTTGGTGGGTGGAGGTTTTTGTGGATGTTTTTCATCTGGTGCACTTATCATCCTAAACTGCACCAGTGTGTTCAACAAGAGAAAGTACCGATGTGCACAAAAAATTAGTACACCAAACACCGTGTGCTCTGTACACACCTACCCAGTGCTTCTTATTACTGTAGCGCAACGTGTCTTTACAAATATTCCGCACCAGTGCATCATAAAACCCCACGCTAAAACAGAAATCACTCGGTGCAGTCTTAAGAAACCGCACAGGTGTGCCTATAAAACCCCGTGCACCGAAACAAGGTTAAATAAGAAAACCCCGTGCACCGGAACAAGGTTAAATTAAAAAAAAATTACAGCCAAAAAAACACATTTTTCACTTTTCTTAGTGCTCCAAAGCTCTCAAGCACATGTGAAATGTATCCTTGTCTGAGGCACCTTGACATTGGTGCTCTCATTGCACCCATTGCACACATTTCTACTATGCAATGCCCACCAATCTCGAGCTTGAATTTTGAAAAATTATGGGAAAATTTTCTTTTGCAAATTCTACAGCCAATATGCCTCCTCGACAACCAAATGTACAGGTATTTTTCTTTTCTTTTTTTCCATAATTAAGCCTTTTAGAGGATTAGAATTTCAAATTGCCTTAAAATTAACCATTTAAAAGAAAGAAAAAAAAATTTCGTGCGGTGCGCTAAAGCCATTCGGCTTGCACTGGTTCGCGGTGCTGCCTATAAATTTACAAGCCACACTACAACCTGTGCGAATGATATCTGCACCAGTTCCGGGGCAATACCAAAGATGCACCCTGTTATTTTAAAATTTAAAAAAAGTGCGGTGTGGTCGGTTACCCAGCCGCACCGTTCACCATGTGGAATAGCGGAAATGCAGTACATTGACTTAAATATCTGCCCCAAGTGGGTATTTTTGTCAATGAACCACATTTTTCATTTCGATAGGGTCAATGGTGTAGCCTGGTAAAATACCCCACTGTTGACTATGTAATGATTTTAGGAGGTCGATGCGCTAACCGAACTATACGCCCCAGGGCATAGAGCTTAGCCAGCGCACTGCGCTCCCGACACCATCCATAGTCAACAGTGCGCTAAGATTTTTCAGGTGCATTGTTGCTAGTGCACTAAACATTTATGGTGCATTACCTCTAGTGCACGACAAAAAAATACATACCAGTACCATTGCATGCCTTTTTTTTGTGGCGCACCGACTATTTTTTTTTTCCTAAAAAAATTATATATGTATATTCCTAAATACATGTCTCATTTAATAAAAAAAATGCATTTAATATGGAAATCACTCAGAGACATGAAAGGAGAGAAGAGGGGGAACAAAAACAACAATAGGCAGACCAGTATAACATGGTTCGCTTGTGGGAGGCACGAGAGAGGGAGAGAGATGCATACCCTTTCCCTATTACAACAGCTACCTAGGGGCTCCTAAGGCAGGTAGGCGTCCTAAAGTTCTATGAGGAGGCTACTTCTTTAAAGGACCAAGGTCTGCTTTTGAGACATATTATCTGCAAGTGGAATGCCCACCTACAGGCTTTCCGAGTTGTTCCTAACCAGTGGTACATGCCCACTAAGGAGGACATAAATTTCATTACAAGTCTATCGAGGAGAGGGGTGGATTTTACCTCGTTCCCAGACGTTCCAGTTAGCTATGCATCATGCAGTTAGTTGTTGTACTGCCAGAGATACATTAGCGCAAATACACAGTCTCATTCAGATTTTCAAGTCTCCAGAGGTTAGTTACGTATTGGTGCATTTGGTAGTCAGGAGGTGAGGTGCCTCTCACTTCTGATTTCAACCATTTCACACAACACTAGTGACGAGAAACCAATTAGTTGCTCACTTCTATATTATTTTTATTCTTTAGTACAGGAGCCATGATTTTTTAGGTGGTCTTCTATTTTTTTGTGGCAGTTTTGTACAGCCTTAGATAGATGTCGTGCTCATCCACAAGGGAGGGTCAACTTCCCTTTTTCTTCAGAGTTATTTTCTTTATTTTTTGAGAGGTTTCCAAAGAGGAGGCCTACTTATGTTTGGCAGCCTCATAGGCCGATGTTCAAGGCACATATGCACATGTGGGGGCAGATGATGCCCAAGAGGGGCGAGACTGTGTTTCCAGTGAGGATATTGCATGATGCATTGGAGTTGCTAGCCAATGTTGATGAGAATACCTTACTTATGGTCCCCTGTCCTTATACTGGTTTGGATTGGTGAGGGTGTGACAACATCCTCTTCACAGATGATGAGCCTCTGGATGATAGAGGTAATATTAACTTTTTATTTAAATTTATTCTAACATGTTCCTTAACTTGTTTTCATTACATTGTGTAATTATTGTTGTGTACTTGTATATATTTTGCATACATTGGGTATTTTTATGCCGAGGACATGACGGCACCACCACATGATCCAGGTGTGGATCTTGATGATGATCAAGGTATGCCAGATGCGAAGGATCATGAGGAGGCTGATGCAAAGAGACCTGCTCCTGCTGGTGTGCCAATACTACCTTTTTCTAGGCATGGTAGGCTTGATAGTAGATACAATATGGAGTTGGGTGACCAACTCTTTGCATTTATTATTGAGGCGGGCATTAGGCCCGCTACTATGAGAGACATACAGGTCGATGGTAGGTTGTTACATATGTGGAGAGGCATATTGCATGACATGTACAGCTTGATGTGGCATGCCATAGGAGCTATGATCTTAGTTACGCGGCTGAGGAGGACCGTTTCACATTATAGGTGTGGTCAAGATGCAGCATGTGATCGACAGTCCACGAGCAGCGACACATCATCTGATGATCGTTCACGTCACGTCATGCCATATGAGAAGCCTCCACTAGCATCGACCAACAGTCAACATGGAAATCATGTTGGACCATCCGCCACGTCTAGTCAACAACCTGTAGCATCCAACAGTACTCATGATCATGAACAAGCTGGACCATCGACCATGTCGAGTCATCATGATGAGTAGCCGAAAGTTGATCCAGATCAGTAGGCACGTGATGATCAGAATTTATCTAAGCTTGTCAACGCTGCACCATTGACTGAGCAGGCCTTGACTAGTACTTCTATTGATGATGTAAAACCAGCTGATCCATGACATTTATATTACAGTTGCATATTTTTGACATTATTCAGTTATATATATATGGTCCATGTATTTTATGTTCATGTTGTAGTTGTACTTAATTAAACGTTGGTTATCATCATGATGTGTATATTTTTAGGTCATGTTAGATATGTTCATTTAATGTGCAACTTGCAGATAGATGTGTATGTGATAGAAGTTATTTCACATGGAATGTATATTTGATGTTTGTGTTGTGATGATGTTATATAATGTTAATTGTGTTTTGTTAGATGATCATGATCGCGATGATGTTAGCGAATTTGAATGTGTTTTTTAGTCAAATATGATGTTTGTATGATGTTTATCATGAACATGATGTTTATCAATTAATTTAATATTAAATGATCATGATATTGTAAAATTGTAATATTTGTAATTCTAATTGTATCTAAAATTACAAAATTGTAATTGTATGTAAAATATTTGTAAAGTTTTAATTGTAATTTTAATATTTAATTTATTGTGAAATGATTGTAATTGTAATTGTAAATATGTAAAATTGTAAAATTGTAACTGTAATCCTAATTGTATGTAAAATTCTAAAATTGTAATTGTATGTAAAATTGTAAAATTGTAATTGTAATTGTAATTGTACGTGAAAATGTAAAATTCTAATTCTAATTCTAATTATAATTCTAATTCTATGTAAAATATTTGGAAAATTTTAATTGCATTACTGTGAATTGGTTGTAATTGTAATTGTATGTAAAATTCTAAAATTGTAATTGTAATTTTAATGGTAATTGTATGTAAAATTTTTGTAAAATTTTAATTGTACTAATGTGAAATGATTATATTAAAAATTTTCAATTTGTAAATTTGTAAAATTTTAAATAATTGTCAAATAATAATTCTAGAATAATATGAATTATTGTAACATAATAAAGTTTAGAAAATAATGCAAATAAATTGATGTCCTTTGGAATTATCATTATTTTATTATGATCTTACATACAAAAAAAAAGAACTTTATACCACCATTGTTTTTGAGATCAACATAATTACAAATTATCAATTCAAATATTGATTTTAACATTAACACAATGAAAATTACCAGTTATGTAATATTCCTATTTAGGAACAGCTCATGAATCATGCAGTAAAAATGCATTTCCAACAACATATGCAATAAAATAGTCAAATGGACTCCTGGATATCATATATTAGTCAATATGAAACCTAAATCCAAGAATAGATCTGAAACAAATCAAACTAGGTGGGTTAAACAGATCTCCCATACCTAGGATGGCCAAAAATGTGTTAAAACCCCACACTGCAAAATACCGGAACTGTTGCATAAAAGGACTGCGCAGTCTAAGAGAAGGTTTACACATAAAAACAACAGAGACAAATAGATCTACAATTATATTAGAAAATATGCTTAGAAAATGAGATCTAGTCTCCTTTATACAAAATACAAGATAACCCGACAAGGGTTTCTTGTCAAACACTCTGCATACAAATTGTGATATTCAGTAATTTACTGAATCATCGCTGCAAAAATGAAGCACATGAGTGTAAGAGGATATAAATATTTTTTATCTTATGTAGATCCCTCAAGGGCTTCCTCCCATGAAAGGATGAACCTCTCAATCACAAGGAAACTCAGCAACGGAGCCACCAAACCATGCACTGAGCACTGCCTCCAAAATAACGCATTCCCTAGCAAAAAAAACATTGGAAATGTATGGGAAACGTGTGGTATGATATCACAGATCTGAAATAATCTCTGGAGCTCTCCAAACAGGTCTCTCAAGTGAAGGAAATCTTCCTCTAATGAGAAACTAGCTCAGAAAGTGGGATGCCAATCCCTTCCACTGCTGCACCTAGCAACATTGCACAGTATCTTACAAACCTGCGTTGATGAAGATGGCTGAAGCTCTGCCTCTAAACCTGATGTGGAATGATGAATAAAATCTCTCCCTATGAGGGTCCTCAAAGGAAAGAGGTGGGATTCCCACTTTAGAATACCCAGTGCTAAACAGCACTGCAAGTCTACTAAGCAGCAAAGCAGCAACAAGTATTGGCAGACAAGAATAATAATCTAATACATGAAGAATAATGATGCCATCCTCTTCCTTATATAAGATGTGAGTTTTCTTTCCCTTGGCCCTACTCAATTAGGTCATCACTATCCAAAGATACATCTCCCTCCAAAACTGCGTTATTCTTCCTTGGATTCCTCCTCCTCTAAAACTGCGTTGTTGACTTAGTCAAAGAAGCTTCATTTTATCCCTGTTCACACATGGAGGTGTTTTATTAGGCTAGAAAGAGTATCCCCTTTCAAATTTGGAGTATTTTATCCCTCCTTAGGAGACTTATGGGATTTTCTACCCATTTATTTACAGGTTAGATCTGTTGTTAACTCCAATGTTCCAATTAACTGTGAGGCTAAAATTTTGGAACATTACATTCCTCTCTTCCAAAATATTTTCTTGACCTCAAGCAAATGTATAAGGAGAGAAAAATTTCTCCCCTCCTCCTCATGTGGCCTCCCATAAATAGCCTCCATCATTGCATCAAGAGAATATGCAAATAAACTGTAATCCAATGTTTCCTCCCAAGTGTACAAAACCAAATGGTTTACATCAATCAAAGGTGGAAAGTGTGAATAGAAATTTGCTTGCTATCTCATGGCCTCCAAAAATTAGGAGTGATGATCATCATGGTGAATGAGTGCCTCCCTCACCCATGCTGTGATCCAAATGAAGTGAGTTACCCTCCAACATGGCAACTCATGAAGAATCTCCTCCACCTTTGGCTCTTGAAATGTAGGTGGGCTGAATAAGTGAACATGATAGGAAAGATGGCCTATCCCATGTTGTCCTCCTATCAACTTATGATAAGTGTAGAAGGCATGTTGATCTTGGGCTGTAACATGATTTCCCTCCAATGGCAAGAAGAAGATTGAACCTCCAAGGACTCTTCCTCCAAAATCATGAGACATGTGAACCCAAACCATTCCATTCAAGATGAATGGAACATCATCACCATTTGGCCTCCAAATCAGAAAATTTATGAAAGCTATGTGCAACTTTGGATGGTACCAAAGGTTCTCCAAGTGGATATTATGTAGTCTTCCCAACTGCTACTTGAGAATGTCATGTGGCAAGTGGTCCTGCAACAAGTTACAAGCTATAGATGTTTGTTCTCCCAACATGGGGAAGTAAGCATCAATTTCTATCAGTTGTACATAGGTAAAATAAAAATACACTTGCCCAAAGTCATGTATAGATGGGCTACTATCATCATAAACATTGGCCCTAAAGTGACCATGAAACCTAAAAATAATCTTGCTCTCATGTGGAGCAATGCACTGTTTACATATGGTGAGAAAGTACAAATACTAAATAGAGTAATCAATAAGCACATAAATGTATTTCTTACCATGCATGGTAAGTAAGCTAAAAGTGAGGTCCATGTATAAGTTCCCCCATGAGGATCCTCTCATAAAAATAAGTAAGAATAAGGGATACATATACTTCGTGGAACACTCCGTCAATAAGAACACACTCCCATGTGACAACACTGTAAGTATTAGGAATAAGGTTCCATGACTCCTCCCTTTGAAATTCCACATGAAAAAGCCATCCACCATTATTTTTCTATGTGAGAATATCTTATTTTGATATGGAAGCCTCTCATAATCCTCCAATTCTGAAGGGTAGCCTCCTTACACCATGAATGTGCCTTCCTTCTTTCCGGAAATATCATGAAAAGTATAGGAAATTTTTTTTCCATACTCTCCCAAGTGCAACCACAGCAACAACAACTTTTGCTGCTTCCTCATCTCTCCCTCATACAAGCCATGAAGTAAGATCATGATGGTCAACTTGTATGATGCCCCATACAAACAAGTTTTCTGTTGCTCCAACATATGGGTGCCATGCCATCCAATTGGGTTCTCTCTCCATACAAAGCTTTCCTTAAGAAAAAAAATATTAGCAATACATGAAATCAAGGTACAATAAAAACAAGTTGCCAAATGACAACCAGAGAGTGAATCACAGTTCCACTCATGGAACCAATGCAGTGCATCCTTTGCCTGCATCAAAATAAGAAATAACAAGTGCTTTACTAGCCACTTGTTTGCTGTCACAGTCATCTCATAAGATGAAAACATGAAGTTACAATATGGTTTCAATGGTTCACACCAAGAAACATGTGGCTTCCCCCACAAACCATAAAAAAGATAGCCAAAGTCAATGCCACAAGTAGCTGCAAGTACATCATCATACCATATACAAGAAGAGATAATTCTTCTTGTTACATCATGTTGCTCAAATAAGGAAAGAAGTACAATGCAAAATGTGAAATTATACCTCCTCCATCATGTACTTGAGCTCTTGAGCTAAAATGGCTCAATTGGAAATTCTCCCTTACTCCCAATGAGTAGGAAGGTGGCTGTGACATCCTCTCTATCACTATCTGGGCTATGCATCTCTCCATATGCTGAAATATGTCATGTTGAATGCCCTCCCAAATGAAATCCTCCATCAAATGGAAATATGCATCAAAGTGCATAGAGAGAAGTCCCGATGTGCTGCATGTAGCAGCTTCTCCTTAAGACTAGAAGATCTAGTCAAGAAGATCCTACCATAGGAATAGATGAGCACATCATCCACCATGTATCTGTCATCTCCATTCGGGTCATCAAGAATCATGCATGCACCAAGATCCTTGGAGTACTCTACCAAAAGATGAGATCTCTAATAAGGATCAATCCTCCTAAGAGACAACGCTAGTGATCTTGCATGTGAAGCTCTCCTCATGTTGTTGCCTGCTACTTTTACATCCCCCATGCCAAATTATTCCTCCAAACTCTTCACCTCTCCAAAAATATCCAAGAATGGTGAACCCAAAGACAAGATATCTCTCATCAACTATAGATATGGTGGTTTCCCGAGTGGAATGCCTCCATGAAGTGAGACATCAATGTCAAGAGTAGACTGCAAAAATGGTTGGGCAATATTTCCCCTGCTTTTACAGCACAAATTAGTTTGCCTCTTCCTTGCATTGGCTCTCTAAAATAGAGAAGGGTATGTTCCTCTCATCAAGTGATGTTGCTCTTCCTCCCTACCTCCTTCTTCCAGCTGCAATGTTGCACAATCATGCTGCTCATTGATTGTGCTTGGACCTCTATGTATGAGATCCTAGGGAACTTCTTATAATAATACAAGAATCCCTCTTGTTGGAGCATGTGCTCCTCCTTCCTTTGCATGAGGCACTAGATGTGCTCTAGATGTGACAGTGCTATTGCCCCCATCTCCGTCAATGTGTATGGGAAACAACTCAACAGTTGGATCCTCCTGTGAAAAGGAGATCCCCATGCCTTCTTGTTCAAGAATATGAATAGTAGGTCTTGATTTCAGCAATGTGTAATGCAAGATGTCAGCATTTCCCATGTTTTTCTGAAGTGGAGTCTCCTCCATCACATGTAAGGGTTTTTTTTTCTCAGGTTTTCCTTGCTCATGTGTCTTAGGAAGTTTTTCACCAAATCTACCCACCAATGTCTCTATGAATCTTTCATAAGAGGAAGTGTTTGCATTCTTTAAAGAATAAGATTAAAAAATTCACCATGCGTGAGCCTTACCTCTAAAATGCAGTGCTGCAGCTCTGATGGCTTCATCTTCATAAATATGGTGCAGCTGCAAATATGAGTTTATCTCCTTCACCCGAGCTCTAGCCAAACATGTAGGTGATCCGGCAAAAGTAGATAGAAGAAATCTACCTGCATCCTATTGCTTTCTCTTCTCCACCTAGATCTTACAAAACTCTGGGAAATTAGTATGATCTCTAAACCTCTCAGTTTGAGATTCAGAATCTTGCAACAAATCACTAAGAGTTCTCCTCTTAGGAATTCTTCCTCCTCCTATCCATCTCAAGATAGATCTAGGCACTTGAATACACTGTGCATCATGGTGTGTAGCTGCATGCTCACACTCACAACGTGAAAATATATATTCAACTCTAGATTCAACCTCTTTTGGAGATCTCATCTCCAATCTCATTTTCTTCAGCTCTCCTTCAAAGCTCTACATAGATTTTGGAAGAAGCTTTGTAAGATTGTCTTCCTTTCTTCCTTCACATACTGAAGATTTCTATATTTTTTCCATCTCTCCTTCCTCTAATAGCTGGATCTCATAGGCTGAGCTAGAGATCATGCTCTGATTGTAATGTTCCAAATTTGGAACTTGCTGCTCCATAAGGAATATCTTAGGATATTCCAATTCCTTCTTCAGTGAGCTATCACAAGTCCATTTCATATATTAACTATTGGGGAATTTACAGAATATGCCTCCTTCCAAAGAAGGGAGAGATCCTGAGGCTAGCTAGCCCTTCACAGACTCTGCCTATGGATATGTAATATTCCACTTCGTAAATTTCTCCTATAGGGTCCTTGAGGACACTGTATAAGGAATCTGCTATAAAAATAAGACAAACCACTACTAGGATGCCTTAGAACACACATCGTACAAATCCTATGCAGAAAATGATCTCAAAGAAATAAGTCTAGATGGGTTATTCAGATCTCCCCAATCTAGGTCTCCAAAACTGTTTCAGGGAATATCACCCTAGAGGTTCGTTGGGTTACAACCTCCACAGAGCAGGGGCATGCTACTTAACAGAGACTCACACAACCATGCACGTTCAGAAAAACTAAATAGAGTAGAATGAGAAAGTTACCCGTAGGTCCTACGGTTGAAGAAGATCCCGCGGGGTTCAAACCCCCAGCAACCGTCCTTCCTTCTTAACCTGAAAGACAAGAAGAAACAAGCACAAAGGACTGGTTGTACAACATATATATACTCTAAATGTTAATGAGATTCATATAAAACATTAAATAAATCATAATGAATGCTTGTATAACAAATATTCTCATACATATAAGCATACACTAACACGTTTATTTCGGGAATAGCATGATACTTCTGTATTATAAATAGCATGTACAAAAGTAACGAGTGGAGAGATCACCTGATCCTTCCACGACCTTCGAGCAGACCGTCGTCCGGGTCCGTCCAGCCCTTGCCTCGCTAAGACTCCTTCCAAACTAGTGCATAGGAGATGACATATAGGGAGATGAGCATCTCAAGGAAACAAGGGTTTCCTATAATGAACTGGGAAAGTGCAGGAGGCACGGGGAATCAGACTTGGATAGGGAATACCAACAGAGTATAATATCAATAATTCTCTCTCCCTTAGGCCATACACATGAGGGGTTTTTATACTCCCTCCAAGTAGTTTCAACAGTTGGAAACAGTTGGCCACGTGCTGGGGTGGTTGAACTACCTGAGTAACCATCAACCCAGCCCGAAAATAGGGAATAATTATATATTTTTTAATTATTTTAATGGAATACGTGGAAAAGTATGGGCATAGTCGCGTATGGGGATTTTTACACTGTTTTTAAGTGAATTTGTCTAAGTCTGTAGGAATGGGTGCCCAAAACCATCAAAGCAATCATGAATCATGTGAAGGTGAGAAATGATGCTATAACAGATGCCCCCTAATATATGAGGTCAGAAGGGGTACATGATGGCCGAAATGTATTATGCACATAGAAAGAAATTCGCAAGGACAAGAGAGGACTTCACCAGATTTCAGCCTGCCAAAAAACCAATGAAAGAAAATAGAGAGTCAACTCATGCTGAGGCGGGCATACCCATGCTCAGTCAAAAATACATCATATGGAAAGTACTGAATAGATCCAACATGTATACAAGTATAGCTGAACTGAAAGTACATAATGAATCATCTGAGCATGGCCTGGAAATACAAGTCTGAATCAATGTCCAAGTATCACATATAGAAAGCTGATCAAAGATGGTGCAACTGGATGTCTGATCAAATAAGTAACTGAATCTCCAAGTACCGGATCATAAGAGGTGGATCAAACGGTACAATCACGCAACTCGAGAGCCAACATATAAGATGCTGCTGTGCTGAACTGCAACATATAAGGGTGGATGACATCACTGGCAGAAACTGAATGGACTGTCAAAAGTGAACCGAAGAATGCTGATGCAACCCGAGGTCTTCACCGATCACTATGGCACAATTCTACACAATGGGAATAAATGAGCTGAAGTCGACCATGTGAGAAATCATTGGATTACCGGTCAATAATGTATACCGTTAACCAACGCGAGACAACCCACCGATAATGATAATGAGTGTCAAGGTGCCCCAGTACAATCTGACAAGTGCGAATGAATGAGTTGAAGTCGAACACTTGAAAGAATCTACCAATCAGGAGGCAATAATGAATCCCCACTGTCGATAGCGAAGAGTCTGCCACTGATGACTGCAAACCCTAAGGTACCGACAAAAAGACTCTAGACCTTATTCCCAGAGCAATGAGTTGGAGTCTATGGGAAAAGATCTGCTGGAAGGAAGGCATTAAGGCATCCCACATCAGTCCAGCGCGAGTGTAACCCGCAGGCCAAGATTTGGATGGAATCGGATGAAGCAGAGTGATGGAACCAAAACCGAAGTACGTTTCCGACATGCACAAGATGAAGCTAGCGCACGGAAGAAACCCT
The DNA here is from genome assembly GCA_034641835.2 of Pinus albicaulis. Taxonomy (NCBI): domain Eukaryota; kingdom Viridiplantae; phylum Streptophyta; class Pinopsida; order Pinales; family Pinaceae; genus Pinus; species Pinus albicaulis. The sequence goes on along the minus strand of JAXQQM020080545.1, from coordinate 59,686 downwards.
CTGAACCAACCAATAATGAAAGCTGACACAGAGGCGAGAAATCCACCGATAGAGTCAAATGGAAATCAAGGTACTGCACGAATCCCAAGTGTGATAATGTGTGCTGACGTCGAACACAGGGGAAACCACTCAGTCAAAGACCCATGATGATGATCAAATGCTGAGCACGAGGTCACCTATCATTGATGGAAATAGGCCCAAGGTGCGGCTCTAGGCTTGCTCTCAGAGCAATGTGTCGTAGTCGATAAGAGACAAACCCGCCGGCAAGAAGTCAATGGGGACCTTCTCAAACCAGCACGAGCAGAAGATCAAAACATCTGATGTGATAGAACATGATACCGACAAGACCGGGAAGGCCGACTGAATAATGAGTCAAGAGACACCGCAGAATGGCCGACTCAGGCTAGACTTCCCTTGAACAAAAGCACGACTCTGTGATGACCATGGCAGTAAAAAGTGACACTGTATAAGTCCGTCTTGCAGGAGGCAAAACAAACTCTCCATATGATTGGAAGAGATAACCAACCGGGGGAGAACTGACAAGTGAAACATGGTAAAGGCTGAACCTAGGTCAAAACTAAACCATCCCAAATGAAGGAAATATATATAAGTATATGTGCTTTGTTCAAGGGCGACAAACTGACTCTGTACTGCCATCAAAATAACGAAGATACATCCCGTTCCCGCTCTTTTTGTTATATTTGATTTTTTTGTCTTTTTCATATAATAAGCTTGAAAAAGAATAAAAGAATGCTATGGTACAATGGATAGAACGAGTATCAAAAAATCAGATGCACTAGTTCCTGGGATTGGAACAATCCTATGCTCAATGCAAGGTGGTGAAAACTGGTAAGTGATACTCAGAGGAACGTTCCATCCATGGGTAAAAGGTGTCAAGTCGTGATAGCTAAGTGCATGCAATGGTTAACTTGTACAAAAAAGTCAAGGTCAAAATTTGGCTTAAACATCGAGTCCAAATGAAGCCGGCTAAAGGCTAGGATAAACAAGTAGCCAATATGCAATGCAGTAATACAACTTAACGACACTAGGGAGCCTCTAGGGTAAAAGCCAGAAAAAAATGATAAGTGATGAAGAAGAAGAATGAAGCTTCAACACATAAGACATGGCGGGACTAAAGAGGACTCCTGAGCCTACATAAAACGCAACATGGGAAACAAGTGATAGCGAGGAACTAACTAGGAAGCCCATGTAAAGGAAGGCTCTACCTTCAAGTCATGATTAAATAATCGGCGAGTGAAATGGGTGTAATACTCATGACCTGATGGGATCGACCCTAAGGCAAGTGATCAGTATGGAGGCTAGTATGCAAGATGCAACGGAGAATGATTTCCCTAACCTATATGCCAGTGAAGATCATATAACTGCCGTGAAGAGTCGGAAATCATGGATAAAAAACCGGGAAAAATCTCAAAATCGTCAAAATGTACCTGAAAACATACCAAACTGGGCACTTCCAAGCAACCGAGTTATGCAGCTTAAGATAGATCGAAAAAATAAGCATAAGGAATTTTTGCGAAAATTTTCAATTTTTTAGCCATAAATAGACAAATTACCTCTCATTTGGTTCATTATTGCATAGTTGATTTGGAAAAAGTGCTCTGGAGCAAAAAACTTCTTTCGTCAAATCAGGAACAACCGACCGTCGGAACTTAGCGAAACTTCAGGTAGGCTCCTTAATCATCCTGTTTATTCATTTTTTCCATTTGGAAATTAAAATTAAGTGATTTTTAGCTTTAAAACCCTTGCTAAAATATGCAGACTTGCGCATACGCGGGTTCATTAAAGGAAACTCACGTATACACGCGACTGTGCAAAGGAAAAACCGCGTATGCGCAGGTCCGAATGCAAAAAAGCATGGCTAATGCATAATTTGATGAAATTTCTCAGGATGACCATCTCATGGAGGGAACGTGAGCATAGCGCAATAGACCAAGAGGTCATGCAAGAGCGCGCAGCGCAAAATATCCTCCGAAATTGCGGATTGTTCAAATTATTTAAAATGCCAAATATGAAAAGCAATGTGCGGTTGCTAGAAATGCTCGTAAATTACTGGGAACCAAATCAGGATTGCTTCATTATTGATCAGATGCCACTACGCATTGAAGTGGAAGACATATATTTCATTACTGGACTCTCCCGGAGGGGACAACCAGTAGACTTGCACGGGAAGCCCCTGGGAGGGTTAACCGTGGAAGACTATGTCCACGTGTATTGCGTACCGGGTTCCAAAAAGGTTGGAACGCAGATTGCCATTAAAGATGTGAGGGATTTACACATGAAAATCCTCCTTTTCACCATCAGCATAGTGGCAGGATCCGCCTCTCTACATCAGGCGTCCAGGACGCAAATGAGCATAGCTGTAGAGTGTTTGACTCATGTGTATGATTGGTGCACAGCCCTGTTACTGAACATGAAACAACAGCTGACCTCTATTCGCTAAGTAAAGACCAAACACTTTGGCTATGGTACCATTTTGACAACATTCTTCTTTGAGAAGATTCCAGCTTTGAGACCCAGAGTCGTCTCTACTATCAGTAGCCCGCGGGACCCAAGAATTGCCCGTTGGGCAGACATGATGAAGAGACTGGGGGGTAGTGAGGTACCCCGGACCACTTGGGACGATGAGTTCTTCCTTTGTTGGGGAGAACAGATCATCGTAGTGGATGAATATCCCTATGTCGGGATGGACTTTCGTGGAGATCCGGATCTAGTTCTTCCACCAGGCACGGCATGGGGAGCAGTCGGTAAGTTTGCAAATTTTTTTTGACTTATATGATTTTTTTTGGATTTTTTCAAATATATATGAAAAAATGAAAAACAAACATGTTTTTGATTGGATTCATAATGACTGACAATTAAAAATGATCATGTTTCAGATGTTGGACCAGTTCGTCCTGAGGGCCTACCGCGCCATAAGCGCCCCAGAGGCGAAGCGGATACTGTGGATTCAGATAGAACCCTCCAGGCTGTGCAGAGACTCTTGGAGGGATTAACCCGCCAAATCCCTATGGATGCTGTGGAGGATCTACCAGAAGCCATCCAGAGACGGGTGGTAGGAGTGCCCCGAGACTGGGTTAGACTATTCCGCCGAGTTGCCACTGTAGTTATGTTCTATAGGAACATGACTTCTGGGCAGGGACCTTAGGAGTAGACAGATTTTATGTATTAGATGACTATATATTCTTTTTTGAGACTGAACATGATGGGGCATGAGCCCAAGTTTTGTACGAGATTATGGATCCAAATTTTGCAAAGTTTTTTGACACTCTGATGATATATATACAGCGATATTTGATGTGATGTGATAAATGTATCAAATGTATGATGTTTTTGATGATTAAAAATTTATTGTATGGAATGATTAATGTGCCAATCTAATGCTTGATTAGCTAATGAGTCAACAAACCAATTGTCAACTCGAGGAATATGAATGAAAGTTAAGAATTGAAATGACCTTTGTAACAAACGTACCCTCAAGAACAATCGTAATAAAAAGGGATCTCGTACCCGATAAGTGTTGTTCAACTGCGACACCACCAGCTGGGAGTCCAAGAAAACTACCAACGAATCAACACCCAAAGATATTGCCTCCGAGAGTAGATGAATGACCGCAGTGTATTCTGCTACGTTATTGGAAGCAGGACCAATGCAGACCCCTCTTGATACCAACAGCTGACCGGAAGGATAATGAAGCACCCAAGCCGCGGAAGCTAAGTTCCGGGTGTGTCTACTAGCACCATCGGCGAAACCAAAATGACTCATGACATCCAACACAACCTGCCAAAGTAGATCAAAAAACATCACCACCTCATCAAAAATCGAAAATCAATCAGATATGTACAAAGCAAAAAAACTACTATATACAAAAGCAAAATGCCAGGCCAAAGCCTAGGCATAATACTTCTTCAAATAGAGCCCATTTCGGGGCTCCGGCAACTCGTTCCCTTCGAAATCAACCAAGGTATAAGCTCCTTTCTTAAGGACTTTTTTAACGATATAGGGGCCATACCACATAGATTTAAACTTTCCTGCCCCCAGGGCATCCTTTTCTTGGGCATAGACCAAAACAAGGTCACCTTCCGAAAAGACCCTAGGCTTGACCGCCTTATCGTACTGAACCTTTACTCGGTTTTTATGCGCTTCATTCATCGTGGCAGCATCTCGACGCTACTCATCGAGATGTTCCAAATGAAGAAGCCGTTCTGCCAGACTGGAAGTGTCAGGAAGAAGTTCAACAACTAATTTAAGAGAAGGAATCTCGCATTCAATAGGAAATACGGATTCCACCCCATGCACTAACTAAAACGGAGTAAAGCCAGTTGCAGTTTTCACTGATGTCCTGTATGCCCAAAGTGCAAGATATAGCATAATATGCCAGTTGGATCTAGCTTTATCAATTGTCCTTTGAAGAATTGTCTTCAAGGATTTATTCACGGCTTCCACTTGCCCATTGGCTTGAGGATAATATGGAGATGAATGCTCCTGCCGGAAACCCAATTTGAGAGCCAACTCATCCATCATACTATTCTGAAAATGACTGCCATGGTCAGTGACAATCTCTCTAGGTATACCAAAACGAGCGATAACTTGGTTGAAAAGGAACAAAGCTGCAGTCTCACCATCATTCCCAAAAGTAGGCATAGCCTCCACCCACTTCGTAAAGTAGTCTACTGCTACGATAATGTACTTGTGACCTTTTGCCGAAGGCATGTTACAAGTAGTATAATCAATACCCCACTTTGTAAAGGGTCCAACAGTAACGACTGGAAAAAGCGGAGCTGGATGAGCGCGCATTTTCCGAGTATAAACCTGACACGGATGACACTTCTTGACCGATTCAATACAATCTTTGAAAATCGAGGGCCAAAAGTATCCAGCACGCAAAATATTTTGGGCTGTAGCAAGCCCAGATAAATGACCCCCACAAGCTCCACTATGAGAATCATTGAGCACAGCCTCAGCTTCTTCGAAAGTTAAGCAACATATTAGGATTGAATCAACCCCTCGACGGTACAAAGCATCACCAATAATCAAATAATTCTTGGCCAAGTGACGCAATTTACGACGCTCATCTTTCGAAAAAGTAGAGGGAAACTTCGTAGTCTGGAGATACACAATGATATCCCCGTACAAAGGATCCTGTCGAGAGATCAGAAACAAGTGTTCGTCCGGAAAAGACTCATCATAGATCATCTCCTCTTCACAGGGCAACTCAGAGATCAATTCCGCAAAAACTAATGACTTCTTGGATTTGGCAGACATGAACTCAAGATCAAATTCCTGTAAAATCACAATCCATCTATTATATTTTCCCCCAATCACTCGCCTGCTGAGGAAAAACTGAAATGGATTGGCAGCTGCCAAGACATAAGTTTTGCGAAGAATAATATAATGCCGGAGTCGCTGCACAGCATGGACTGCTGCTAAGGCTAATTTTTCTATTGGGGTGTATCGAAGTTCAGGTCCTACCAGTCCTCGACTAAGGTAGTAAATAACATGCTCAACAAGAGCATCATCCTCCTGAACCAGAACCATACCAATGGTAGATTCTGCTGTAGCCAGATACAAAAGAAAATCTCTGCTATAATCGGGTGGACTCAGTAAAGGAGCAAAGGTCAATGCCTTTTTCAAGGCATCGAATGAGCGTTGAGCGTAGTCGTCCCAAAGAAAAGGAACTCCTTTCTTCAACAGTCTCATATATCCCTTTGTAATCTCAAGATAGTTGACGATAAACCTCCGAAGAAAATTAGACTTCCCTTGGAGACTTTGAAGCTGACGGATTGAAGACGGGGGAGGCAACCGAAGTATTGCCTCAACCTTGAAGGGATCTACCCTTATCCCTTCCCTAGACACGATAAATCCCAACAGCCGACCAGATGTTACCGCGAAAACGCACTTGTTCGGATTCAAACGAATTTTATAAAAATGACATCTTTCAAATATTTGCCGGAGGTGACCTGGATGATCCATCCTCTTTCGAGAATGAGCAGCTAGATCATCTAAGTATGCCTCGATAATCTTTTTGATGTCGTGGAAGGCGTAAGACATGGCCCGCTGAAATGCAATCTCATGTTGATCTTCAGGATGGATTGTAATTTGATTATATCCGAAGAAACTGTCCATGAAAGAGAAAATCTCGTTACCGGCACACTCATCAATGATCTGATCGATAAATGGTGTGGGGTAATTGTCTTTAGGACATGCCTTATTTAAGTCTCTGAAATCGATGCACACTCGAATCGTTCCTTGCTTTTTATCTACCGGAACGGGGTTTGAAACCCATTCAGTCAGAGGAACTGGGAAAATGAAACCCGCCTTAAGCAGCTTTTCAACTTCAGCTTTGATAGCTGCTGCCTTCCTAGGATTGACCGGACGAAGTTTTTTCCTGACCGGCTTAGCGTTTTCATACGTCTTGATCTCATGCTGAACGATAGATGGGTCTATGCCAGGCATTTCCTCATAAGACCAAGCAAAAACATCCCTATACTCTTTGAAGAGCTCGGTATAGATTTGAACCTCTTCATGGGAACATTCAGCTCCAATGAAGACATTCTCGATAATATTGGGATCCCTGGAAATGTTCACCGAGATAGTAGGAGAGATCACAGCCATGTTCCCTTCAGCATAAACCTGTGTTGGTGCCAAAGGGTTCAAGACTGGGTGAACAGGACCAGGAGACTGAGGACTTGGAAAACTAGTTTCAACTTCGCTCAAGTCAGGTAAAAAGTAAGACCGATGATGCAAGTCATCCCATGGTCTATCTATACCAGTCATGGCTTCCAGGATGGCCTCTTCAGATGGAAGAGTGGTATCAAGGAAATCCTGGGCAGAAGAAGAACTAAGTGTCCAAGCCGGAGCCACATCTCCATCCAACTCTTCCAGTGAAAGAGGAGCTGGAATGGATTCTGCAGAGTCAACAACAGACTGATAGGCAATCTCAGCTGCAGAAATAGGAAATGCCATTCCACCCACTTGACCTTCCGCTAATGTGGCAGTAGGGGAAGGTAAGGTCCAAGGGTCCGAAAAATAATGAGTTCGAAAGAACTCTCTTCGAAGGGGAGCCTTGGAGGATGAAATAGCATTAATATGCACCGTAGGAGGAGGAAGATCAAAAGTACCCATCAAGGAAGAATACATTCCAACTCCTAGATTCTCAACAGGCACCTTAGTATTATCCAACTTAGGAACATATGAGTCAGAAGACGCATTCAGGTCTATCTGAGGACAGTCCAGTTGATCCACTGTGACAATCCTCCCTTCGTGGGGGAAACATACAATTCAAAATAATGAGGATGCAATGGCATCCATCTCATAAATCCAGTTCCTCCCCAACAGAAGGTTGTAGTCCAAGGCTGCGTCTACTACCTCAACCTCTATGTTTACGGTTTTTCCCCCAACACAGATGGGCAAAGCCGAGACAATACCATGGGGTCTGTGAGAATGACCATCGAACGCAGTAAGAACAGTGCTAGATGGAACAAATTTGGGAGATCCAAGTGTCTTCCAACATGCGAGAGACATCACGCATGTAGAAGCACCCTCATCAACAACCGTTCGAAAGATATTGCACTTCCGATACGACGATTTAATATGGAAAGCCATGTGATGAGGAAGTCTCTTCTTAAAATTATTCATATCAAAAGTAATCAGAAGAGAATTTTTCGAATCAATAGCCCCAGTAGCAGTGAGCAAAGCACTGCGCTGAGCCGGACAAGACTGGAGTACCTCTAAAGCTGACATAGCACAAGGACTTTGCGCCAGATCTTCTACAATCGAGTAGTTCTGGGCAGCCCTAGCGTTTGGATTAATCGTTGACCGCTTAGAAGATGCTTTGGGCATCCGAGGCATAGACTCAATAGTTGGCTTCGTAATGTGAAGCGGCTCAGTAGCATCAAGAACTTCCTTAGCTTTCGAAGACTCTTCTCCGCCATAATCATGGGATCTCGTAGCGATATCCGCGTGAGCACTCATCATAAAAATGTTCGATGGAATTTCCCCTTCCTGGGTGCCCCCAGAGGAAGCCCCAGGATTTTGGTTCGCGCCAACAACTAATTGCTGCCCTTGGGGAAAAGGGTTTGTTAACACAGCTTGGGAACTAGAAGAACCCTGCTGGGATAACAGGCGCTGAGCATCCTGAATTTTAGGGCAAAGGTGTGTGAGATGGTCTCCAGCACAAAGCTTGCACGGAAACTTCACTTTCTTTTTCTCCTTTGACCCTCACCAACACGCTCGTTGGTTTTATTTGCATTGCCCTTCGTTCTTACCCTTCTTCTTGTTATTTTTTTCCCTTCTTCTTCCCATCGGATTGTTGATTTCCTTTGGGATCGGAAGCTTGGGCAGCCATTTATGGACAAAGGCGGAAAGGTGATGAATCCAACGAGGCACGGCGACCCCGGAAGGAGAGATTGTAGAACAAGCTGTTGCGGTTAGAGCGGTACATTGCACCCTCTTTCGTAGATCCGACAAGCCCGTCACCATGCGGACCAGGTTTAGCTTTCGACAAATCTAATTTGGAGCGAGGAGCATTGGGAAAATACTTATAAAGTACCCCAGAATGAGAATAGATCAGTTCTAACTGCTGGGCCCTAAAAATGGCCTGCTCCTCAGAAAATACCCCAGATAGGGATACATCTTTTGAAATATCTGACTGTAGAGATTTCAGAAACCACTCGAGAAGGAATTCACCTGGAATATGAGCTTTGATAAGCCTCTTCCTTCTCCTCCATTCCTGAATGTGATCAGAAATGTGAGTTGCCTAATCCTGCTTAAAATTAGCCAGGAGTTCAGTCCCAGCCTCATATCTGACAGGCAACTAAAAATGGTTTAGAAATGTGACAGCCAGTTCTCCAAATGTAGCAAAACTGCCCCCAGTGAACTCGATATACCATTTGGCAGCATTTCCAGTTAGGGTGCGTTGAAATAATCTCAACCTAATCGAATCTTCGATCAGGGAGTTCGAAGAACACCATAAGTGGAAAGTGGTGATGTGGTCTGCCGGATCCTCTCCATTCTTACCTTCAAACTTTGGAATGTCTGAAGGAAGTTTGGTCGGGACCGGAGGCCACCCCGGACTATAACGGATCGGGTCATTAGTCAACTTCGAAAAATCTGGCAAATTTAACGTTGCCAGAAAAGGTAAGCGAGGCAGAGCCTGAGGATTCCATCCTTGATGGGATGGATTCCCAACATTCTGAAAAGAATAGCCTGGATTTGATGAGGCACCAGGTTGCCAGAAAGGACTCGTAGAAAATGGAGAAGAACCTCCTCCCCACACCGAGCTACCAAAGCCCAGACCAGTTCCCCCAGCTGAAGTATTAATTGAAGAGGAGAGCCCCTGATAGGGGTTCCAAGCATTAGACAGAGGAGAAAAGGAATGATAAGCACTCGATGAAGGGAAAGAAGCATTCCCTTGATGACCTGCATAAAACTGATTCCCTGCCCCCGCTGTAGTAAAGAAAGGATTCCATCTCGTAAAAGTAGTTGAACTTTGCCCCCCAGCCCAAGGGTTGAAACTTTGGGTCTGGGACGTAAATGAAAATGGCCCTAAAGAAGGATTGGAACTGGGAATGTGTCTAGTCCTAAAGGGGAAACCCTGAAACGAAGCTGATCCACTAGCCATGTTAGACATGGGCGTAGATCCAACTGAAGCAGCGGAAAAGGAAAAAGAGGGATTCCCTTAAGAGGGGAACCCTGAACAGAAGGGACCAGAATGAGAAGCATGTTCTTGGGTGAACCCAGAGCCAAACACAACAGCACTAGAAGCAATCAAAGATGAAGCAATAGTTCCCCCTGCTTCAACAGAAGCAGGAGTCTGAATGCCTGCAACACCCACGGTAGAAGCCGTGTTCCCAGTCGTGGCCATTGAAAGATAAGAATGATATGGAAGATCTGGCGGTCTCTCCGACTCAGGTCCGATGTACTGAACAACGAACAGATAATCAGGAGGAAGAGGAGATGGACCTGTAGCAGGAGGCTCAGGTACGTCTTCGATTTGAAAATCTTCTTCCTGAGGAAAAAAAACTCGCGAGGTGAGCGAAACGCTCCTCTCGGGACCGACACTAGAATCAGCTATTAAACCTTCAGACCTCTGTGGAGGATCTCTCTCCACTGCGTCAAACGCCACAGGGTGGTAACCACCAGCTAAATCACTCCTACGCCTTCTCGAAGAAGGCTCTGGACTCTCGGGAGATAACCCCTGGATTCTCCTCGATCGTCGAGGCGCTTGATCAGCCACTTTTATAGATTTTAAATTAGACTCAAAAAAGTGAAAAGATAGGCAAGCTAGGAGAAAAGAGCACTCACTAAAATAAAAATCCCTAAGATATAGTCAAGCAAACAACCTCCAAGTATTTCCGCTCCGGGTGATGAGGACCGAACACCAAAATACAGGAAAGCGAAGTATAGGACCTCCCGAAAGCAGTCTGGGATGATTACGGCCCAGAACAACTAGCGAAGGTATCAGAAACAGTTACGCCAACCTCCAAACGACAGCCTTTGCCGGCTCAAGCACCCAAGCTTCACAAGGGCACCCCCCAGAAGTACTGCTGAAAGTGATGCGACGTCTGCCTCAGGTACCACGAGTATTCCCCCCCGCAGTCACCTGTGTGGAACCTAGGAGTGGCAACTATGGGCACCAATCCGTATCAGAAGCCAGGTGGAACGGTCTTGAGGTCAGATTCAGCTAATCAGAGGGGGGGGTATCCCTCTTCTCAACCTTCACTTCCCCTCGTGCTTGACTCTCGGATGAGAGCTTTCTCGGTCCACCTCACGGAGTTGGATTGTGCTCAATTAATCAACTTATATGTTTGTTTGAGTGGCCTTGGAGAGTTAACTCTCCACTCACCTATTCCAAGGCCCTACAACCTAGCTAGTTGGTGATCAACACTTAGAAAAATTGCTAGTTGATTTTAGATTAAATCGCTTATTTTAATGGCTGTTATGTTAAGTCACAAGGATGCGGAGATGAAACGTATGGTGTTTTGACGCAAAATAAATTAATAAAAACTTAACTACATGAAAATGCAGTTCTTTGTCTTTCGATGAAGAGCAATCTCTATACAGGTTCTACGAGACTAAAAATTGTATTTTTTATTTTTTTATTTTCAAAAATCAAACTCACACTCACAAAAACTAAGAAATTGACTAAATGATTAAATGCACCTAATGCAAATCACTACAAGCATGTAAATCCTAAGATGCAAATCTCTTAAAGCAGAGTGAAATTCCAAAAATTCCTTCAGTTTTAACTCTTCTTTTGTTGCCCAGAAAGCTAGCTCTCGAAATCAAGAACTCTTAAAATAAGGACACCAAAAGCACTTAAAAGCAAGAAGAATAAATCCAAGACAACTCCTCTTCCAAATCAAACCAAAAACTAAAAGCAAGAAATCTCACAAAAGCTTCAAAAGTTATGGCAAACGAAAATGAAAATGCAACAAAAAAAGCAAATAACAAGTGAAAATGTTTTTTAAGCCTTTGAAATGCAAAAAACAAAAAGCAAAGCAAATGTTTTTTGAGCTTTTTTGTTTTATAGAGAAAGAGCTCGAAAAAACCAAGCACAACTAACAAAATCCAAACCAAATAAGACTGAATTTCAAGCACAAACTTCAACAATGCTCCCAAACCTTATAAGGCTAATTCGTAGCAAGATCAATAAGAGAAAAAGAAGACCAGAAAACTCAGCCACTCAGCCTAGACAAATAGTGCAAACTCGTCGCAAACAAAGACTCCAAAGAAGCAAGAAAAGCTCTTCAAAATTTGCAACAAAAACCTAGCCTATGGAACTCAAGAAAACCAATCAAAAACGAAGCAAAAATCGTAATGAGAAGCACAACACAAATATAGGAGCGAGTAAGTGAGCAAAAACTCTCTATTCTGATAAAGCAGAATAGCCAAGAATGCTCAGAAAGCGATCTTGGAACTCAATCCAGAAGTTCCAGCACCAGAAACAACACTTTTCCAAAAAGACTAGTTTTCAATCAAACGAAAGAGAGAAAAGACATGAAACCACTTCCTTCACGCTACAGTGAGTACAGAGACACTGTAGGAACAGGTCTCCACAGCCAGAAAGGACCAAAAAGTCAAGAAACTCAAAAATTCAAAATCTGCCTAAGTATACGCTACTTCACAGTTATGCAACCAGCATGCATACGCGTCTGTGCTAAGGGAAAATCACGTATACGTGGGTCCCTTTAGACAAAATCGCGTGTATACGTGACTGTGTGCAGAAAAAAGAGCGTATGCAAAGGTAAATAATGAAAAAACAAAAAGGACAAGCCTGGAAAAGAAACTAGGACTTCAAACTGACTGCAAGAAAGTAAACTGGACTGCAAATGAAAGTTAAAACTGCTGGAATCCTACCAAACAGCTGAAACAACCCAACAGGAGAATCACAAGAATGTGATCCCCAGCGGAGTTTCCAGTTCTGTTTCGGGGAATATCACCCTAGAGGTTCGTTTAACCTACAACCTCACGAGTAGGGGTAATTCCCCCTACCCTTCAGACAATATGTAGTTCAGAGAAAAACTAAATAGAGCAGAATGAGAGATTTACCCGTTGGTCCTACGTTTGAAGTAGATCCACGTGGAGTTCAAACTCCCTGCAACCGTCCTTCCTCCTTAACCTGAAATACAAGAAGAAACCAGCACAAAGGACAAGTTGTACAGCATATTTCTACTCTATATGTTAGTGAGATTCATACAAAACATTAAATAAATCATAATGAATGCTTGTATAACAAATATTCTTCATACATTAAAGCATACACTAACACGTTTATTTCGGGAACAGCATGATATACTTCTATATTATAAATAGCATGTACAAAAGTAACGAGTGGAGAGATCACCTGAATCCTTCCACAGCCTTCGAGCAGAGCGTCGTCCGGATCCGTCTCGCCCTTGCCTCGCTAAGACTCCTTCCAAACTGGTGCATACGAGATGACATATAGGGAGATGAGCATCTCAAGGAAACAAGGGTTTCCTATAATGAACTGGGAAAGTGCAGGAGGCACGGGGAATCAGACTTGGATAGGGAATACCAACAGAGTATAATATCAATAATTCTCTCTCTCCCTTAGGCCATGTTTGGTCAATTTAGTGTGTCCTAAATTGCTGCATTTAATTGTCAATCCGGGAATCGTAAGCTGATGAAGTGCGGCGCACTATATGTGCAAGATAACCTCTTTCTTATCTTTTTGTCGTTTATGGTCTTTCTAAGGTGAAATGGAAATTCTAAAGTGAGAAACAAGCTTGGTTATAATTGTTAAAGGAAATGATATTCCCCTATAATGATTTTCCAATCTCGAAACTTCAAAAGCAAATTGGAATTACAATGACAAAAGAAAGTAAACTGCTGAAATGGAAAGTGTTGTTAATCTAATGAATCAAAACAAGAAACTAGTGAATATGAAAACTAAACTATTCTTGCTGCCAACTGAACACAAAAGAAACTACACTTATGGAAATTCAAAATTGCAATGAAATAAATCTAAATCAGATTACATCAATTCATTTTCTGACCCTTCATCATTAGACCAGCTATGACTTGTGGAAGTAATCATAAACAACTTGTGTAACTGATATTTAATTTGCAGAAAGTAAACTAATACTGAACCATACACACATGATTCAATCCCTCGCCATCAGTCCAGCTGTGGCTTTCGGAGGCAATTGAAGATGTCATACATGATTCAATATATTTAAGTTTGCGGAAAAGAAACTAATACTAAACTACACACTTCATCATGCAGCCCCTCACCATCAGTCCAGCTGTGGCTTTCGGAGGAAACTGAAGACGCTATGAGCAGCTTAATATATCTAATTTTGCAGAAAGGAAACTAATACTAAACTACACATCTCATCATGCGGCCCCTCACCATCAGTCCAGCTGTGGCTTTCGGAGGTAGCTGAAGACACTATGAGTAGCTTAATATGTCTAATTTTAACTACTGAATCAGATAAACAAAACTGAAATGCACAAAACAAAACTGAAGTTAAACAAAGACTGTGAAAGAAAACTAGCAGCAGAATAATATCAGTTTCATATCATTAGCAAAAATACTATGAAAATGCCCAGGGCTGTCTACCTAAAACCTGCACAAGAAAACTGATCAGTGATTTAACAATCATAAAAACATAAAAGACAGGAATGCAATGGAAATTACAGAAATGTATGAACATAAATAAAACAACTATGAAATATGAACATGTAATGAGTTATGATACAATGACTGTTTAAAGAAATGAAATGAAAAATATATACATTAATACACAGAACCTCGGCTGAGCAGGGGCCCTCTACGCAGCTTTGGTAACGATCCTCAACACAAATTAAGTTGAAAACAGAGTTTTTCACATTAAAAAGAAGTTCATTACAGACTGGTAGTATTACGGCTCAAGGCAGCGTAATCACTACATAACAGAGTACGCACATCAACTCAACAGCTATGATCAACTAACAACTATCAACTAACTCTACGTGCGTATGCAAACGCTCTTTATAAAACAATAAAATGTAACTGTCTCCTGAAGTTTATGATAGCAGCCAGCACGTAGACCACTAAGGCCACGGATATAGGAGTATGGCCATGTTGGAAAACGGATCTATGGAAGGTGGGCGCTTAAATTCAACTCCAGAACTTTGCACAGATGTCAATTAACCTCCGCAAGCTTGGAAACGGCCGTATGGATGTTTCTATGCCACGAAACAGAGTCCAGCCGACATAGAACTCCACAGTTGACTTCCACGTGGATGGCTTTGACCGCGGCTTTCCTTGACGAATTTAATTGAACCAATAGGACACGAACCATGTCCTTGTCATTCCTAGCCTGCCCATGTGGCTCGTTTCCTTCGTTGACACCTGTAACATTGATTTCCACAAAATAGCTGCGGAAAGTTGCAGCGGCTGCGGAAAGTGACAAGTTTCGGCAGCTGTATGAACAAAATCTAAATCAAATAGAAAACACACAAACATAATTAAAAACCATGTTAGATACCCTTTTGCACATGATATTGACAATTTTGGAGGTTTAGGTGAGTGAAAGAGATATGGAAAAGTATATGGAAAAGAGACAAATTCGGGACTCAACATACCCCCACTGTGAAGGTGTTGCATGTCCTCATGCAACCAAAATTTTGACACTCTCTGTTCAATTCATGTGCCTTGATACTTCAGCCAACACATCTAACCCCCTTCTCTTCTTCTTTGATACTGCCATCATTCTGGGTTTCTTCATGAGGCACCTGAATTTGATATTCACAAGTGCTCTGCTCAATTTTTGGCATTTCCTTTTTAGCTTCTTATTTTTCTTTTGCCAAATACCCAAATGTAACATAGTATTGTCATGGATAATCTTGTCCGGTTTGCCTTGCTCTTTGAGTGTTTCATTTTCATTTTTGATATGCCGATTCAAAAGCTCAAGCTCAAAAATCTCCTGTTTTAATGACTGAACCAAGTCATCCTGCAATGTATGAGGCTGAGTAGAAGAGGTGCTTGGACCTGTGGCTGCCTTCTCCAAGGATTCTATATAATCATAGACCTCCTGTTGTTTGGGGTCTACTTCCGGTGTCTTCTTCATTGGACTGTCCTCAAAATGTTGCAAGGGAGAATTATGTTCAAAATTTGGCTGAGGAGAACTTTCATCAATATTTTGCTGAGAATAAGATGGAGTACACTCATTGTCTGATTGGGAGTGAAAGGAGTCAGGTTCACTAACTGACTGAAATGGACTATGGTCGGTTGGAGGCTGTTCAGATGTCTCTTCACCCAAATCAATGAAATGAGGACCTTTAATTTGTGTTTTTCTCAGTTTTCCCTTAAGCCTGCTACTTCTCCTCACATGCTGTGGTCCACTACCCTTTTGTTCTTGTTTTCCTGTTTTTGCCTTCTTAGATAGAGATGACTGTTTTTGAAGAAAAATTAATCTCTCAGACAGAATTTGGTGATCTTCTTTTTCCGAAGAAGAGGTTTTATGGACAGCCTCAACAATTTCTTTCCCTTTTGATATTTTTGGCTTCTTAATTTTGATTTCCTTCTTCTTCCTTTTTATCAATCTCTCTTCCTTATCATTTTTCTTCATAGTAATAGTAGAAGTATCTTGGATTTCATCTATTGTTCTTTTCCTTCTACTTCTATTTGCTGTGCTAGCTGCGGGAACTTCCTGTGTAGGAGCAACTTGGGTTTCAACATCCATTTTATTTCTTCTACTCCTTCTAATTGATTTACCTTCAGGAATTTCCTGAGGTTCTTAAAAGAAGTTTCTAACTAAGAATTGTTCCCAAGTATCTTCTCTTTCTTTCAGTTCCTTTTCAATCAAAATTTTTATAAGCCCATGATGATATAAATGAGGCTCAACATCTCCTAGGTGTTTTTGCACAGTCACAGCCATTTTCTTCAAGCTATTGAATAGGAAATAAGGAAGATTGAGAGTTTGGTTTTCAAGGAAATTCATCGATATCCTAGTATGATACATGTACATAGAGCCAAAGCGGCCTTCACATGTGATAAATTTCTGAACAATGAGTAATAAAGTGGCCCATTCATCTTTTATTGCATGCACAGGAATTCCTCTTTTGAAAACAGTGATATCCATACCTTGATTTCGGAGGATTGTTCTCCATGCCTCATCACTGATACTTTTGTTTTTGAACCACCGTTCCCCTTCCTGAAGAAGTTCTGTGGCTGCTGCTATTGATGCTTCATTAACCAAAAACTTGAGGTCTCCCACTTCTGCTTCCGAGCCATCAAATGATCTTGCGAACGCTTTGGTAACTTCTCTGTGGTAACCCCGGAATTTCTGAATAAAACGCAGCCATTTAGCTTTTCTCAACATCTCTTTTGCTTGTGGAAATCCCTCTATGAACTTCGGTCCTTCCCGCTCTGCCCTTAATAATTTTCCCATTTTACTTCTCTGTGCTTCACAGCTTGCCTCTGTGAGGGTTTTAAGCGGAAGTGGAACGATGGAATACACGGAGTCGAGCACAATGCTGTGGGGATGTTATCACAAAACGGAAATGAGCACCATACACAAAATGGAATAAGACTGTGGGTGAATATACGGGAATGAGAGTGAGTAAAGGAACGGAATGGAGTGAAACAGGGAATGAGAATGAGTAGAGTGAGGTTTTGTAACACGACAGAGAAACGACAAAGAAGTTAACAAAGTGTAATGCATTCGGCCGCATTTGGAATTTTTGGTGGCTGTGTCATAAATATGAACACGTTTCAATCAATGATTATGGAGTTATGCGGCTTGTAAGAGTCCTTTGTCAACTCAAATACGTATCATTATCTTCGGTGGGCTATTTGAACATGAGTAAGAGTCGGAATTTCAATAATGAAGTCGTTTGTGAATAAATGCAAGAGGATAACATAGAGATCGTGGAGGGTTACGGACTGTCAATATAATCATTGTGCGTTATGGGTAGAGCTCATAGTTTAAAATTACATAAAAAAAATGTGTCTTTTATACTATTTGAAATAAACTTTATTCATACCTTTGGAATCCTTGCTCTTGCCCTTGGTCTTCAACTGATTGATCTTCATTAGTGTCTTGAATGTCCCAGTGATCCTCTCCTGCATTTTATTTCATGATTTTATGAAAACAACAACTAACTGTACATTCTTTTTGAAAACAGAGTAGTAGCAGCTGCGGAATCTGCTTCTGGCTGCGGAAACTGGAGTCAGCTGCGAAAACAGATGTCAGCTGCAGAAACTGACACAGCTATTACTTGGCTGAAATAGAAATGAACAAATGACAAATGACCAGATGGAAATGGTCATAAAAATATTTTTATTGATGGAATGGATGAGATGAAGTGGAATGAAGTGAAATGAAATGAAATGAAATGAAGTGAAGTGAAATGGAGTGGGTGGTGAGATAAAATAAAAGACAGAATTTTTTTTTTTGGAAAATATAGAGTGTCAGGTGTCCCTGATTTTCACCCCATATTTTCTGTATAAGACTGCCAATCAATGATTGGTTTTCAGGCTTATACCATTTTTTTTTTTCTCTTTTTTTTTTTATTTTTTTATTTTTCTCTTTTTTTATTTATTTATTTTTTTTTTAACTTGAAAAACAAAAACTAGCTTGGTAGAGAAGAAGGATTCTTCTGTACCAGCCTGATTGCAGAACTTTCTTGAAACAACTTGACAAAATCGTCTTTAGAGAGTGGCTTATGATAAACTTTCAATCTATGGCCATTCACTAAAAGAGGAGTTTGAAACTCATCAATGGTCTTGATTCTTACAGCTCCATTGTTAAAGACCTTGTCAATCTCATATGGCCCAAGCCAATGAGTCTGAAATTTCCCTTGAAAGTCTTTAAACTTGGAGTCAAACAACAATTCCCAATCTCCTTCTTGAAACTTCTTCTCTTTGATATATTTGTCATGCCACTTAGTTCTTTGATATTGAACTAGATCAGTTTTTAGAATTGCTTCTTGTCTGATCTCATCTAGCTCATTCAATTGCTCCATTCTATGCTTTTGGGCTTCTGATAAGTCCATTCCCAACTGAACTACTATCTTGAAGGTCTTGACTTGGAACTCAATGGGGAACAAGACTTCTTTCCCATAAACAAGTTCATAGGGAGAATGTCCTGTTGTATTCCTCCATGTAGTTATGTAGGCCCACAAGGCTTCTGGAAGCCTTTCTGCCCAATCTCTTCTATGTAGATGAACAGTTTTGGTGATGATACTTTCAAGAACTTTGTTTGTGGACTCCACTTGACCATTTGCTTGTGGATGGTAGGGAGTAGATCTTTTGTGCTTGATTTTGTATTCTTCCATCAACTTCTCCACCAAATTTGATGTGAATTGGCTCCCCTGATCTGTTACAATTTCTCTTGGAACACCAAAGCGAGTAAAAATATCCTCATAAAGAAAATGAACAACTGAATTTTCAGTAGCAGATACTAATGCTTTAGCTTCTACCCATTTAGTAACATAATCAGTGCAAACCAATATATACTTCTTTTGCTTAGATGGTGGATTAATAGGTCCAATGAAATCTAAAGCCCATTTTTCAAAGGGTTCAATGAGTACCTGTGTTTGCAATGGCATTTCATTTGAGAGGGTAGGTTTCCCTACTCTTTGGCAGCTGTCACACCTTTTGACATATTGTTTTGCATCTTTGAAGAGGGAAGGCCAATAATATCCTAAAGAAAGGATTTTATAGGCCGTCCTTTTGTCTGCAAAGTGTTCGCCGCATGGTTCATCATGACATGCCTTAAGAATATCAGGCATTTCATCTTCCCTGACACATCTTCTGATCACAAGATCTGGCCCTGTTTTAAACAATTCGTTAGAAATCCATGAATATCTTGAACTCTCCTGAATAATTTTTCGTTTTCTCTTGGAAATAAATGTGAAGGTAGTTTCCCTGTAACCAAATAGTTAGCAATATCTGCATACCAAGGGGTCTTAATAGTTACTGCAAACAAATATTCATCAGGAAACTTATCTTCTACGGGAGAATCTTCTTTAGTATTCTGAATCCTAGACAAGAAATCAGCTACTGTATTCTGTTTTCCTGGTCTATCCAACACAGTAATATTGAATTCTTGCAAAAGTAAAAGCCATCTTGTCACTCTGCCATTAGTAACGGGTTTGTTCATTAAATATCTAATTGCAGAATGGTCAGTATGAATAAAAGTTTCATAGCCTGTTATGTAATGTCTAAACTTATTAATTGCATGAACAACGGCTAAGAACTCTTTTTCAGTCACAGTATAGTTCAACTCTGTGGGAGTCAAATTTTTACTGGTGTAATAAATGGCATAAGGAATTAAATCTTTTTGACCCAACACGGCTCCAAGAGCTGTATCTGAAGCATCTGTAGAAATATGGAAAGGAAGTTTCCAATTTGGTCCTCTCAAGATAGGTGCTTCAGATATTCTTGTTTTCAAAGTTTCAAAAGCTGATTGACAATCGGGATCCCATTTAAATTCACAGTCTTTTGTAAGCAACTTGAAGAGTGGAGATGCTATTTTAGTGAAGTTTTCTATAAATCTTCTATAGTAACCAGTAAATCCTAGAAAACTTCTAACATCTCTTTGACAATTTGGAATAGGCAACTTGGAGATGACTTCAACTTTTGATCTATCAACTTTAATTCCATCTCATGAAATATGATGTCCTAAAACAATCCCTTCAGTAAACATCATAAAGCATTTTTCATGGCTTAATGAAAGGTTTGTTTCTTTACATCTTATGAGAACTTTTTCCAAATTTTCTAATGCCTCTTCAAATGTATTACCATAAACTGTAAAATCATCCATATAAACCTCTACACAATCATGGATTAGATCAGAAAAAATTCCTAGTACTGCTCTTTGGAATGTCGCTGGTGCATTACATAACCCAAAAGGAAGCACTTGGTAGGCAAAAGTTCCCCAAGGACAAGTAAATGTGGTCTTATCTTGATCTTCAGGTGCTACCTGAATTTGATTATAGCCACTAAAACCATCCAAGAATGAAAAGTACTTTTTACCTGCTAATGTATCTAATACCTGATCAATAAAAGGCAAAGGAAAGTGATCCTTCAAAGTTGCTTTGTTCAACTCCCTGTAATCAATGCATGCTCTCCATTTACCATTCTTTTTAGGTACTATAACCAAAGGAGAAACCCATCGGCTATCTGAAATTGGATAAATGAAGTTTACATTGAGAAGTTTTTGGAGCTCTTCCTTCACTATCTCCCTAAGATTTGGATTCATCCTTCTTTGAGGTTGTCTTATTGGTCTACTGTTTTTTTCAATATAGATATGATGGATGCAAGTCTTAGGATCAATACCCTTCATGTCAGTATACTCCCATGCAAATGCAGTAGAATGTTTTTGCAAGATTCTGGTTAGTTCTTCTTGTTGTGACTTCTCCGGATGTTTATTGATATTCAATGTCTTTTCTGGAAAAATCTCAAAAACAGAATTACCAAATTCTTCCATAGAGTAAAGAGACATTTGTCTTGATGATAAATATTCTATGTCAGATTCCAACTGAAATTGTGTGGGGTCATATTCTGAAGTTACTTCAAAATTTTCTAATGTGTTTAGAATTTGACTATCCTCACTAATCTCAGAAATGGTAAAGACAGGTTGTATAGTGTTCTCATCATCGACCCATTCATTGTCTCCTATTTCTGTAATTGCTCTTGCGGGAGGATACAAATTGAATTTCTTTGTCGAATTGCCATTAGAAATGTACATGTCTCCAGATCTACAACTAATAAAAGCATCAGCTGTGGCCAGCCAAGGTCTTCCTAAGATAATTGGATGTCCTCCTAGATTGCTTTTGGGAGTCAAAATCATAAAGTCTACTGGATATTCCCAAGAATCTAAGGAGACTGAAATATCTTCTAATACACCATCTGGTTTAATAACTGATCGATCTGCAAGTTGCAATAAAGTAGGTGTAAAAAGAAGGTTAGGGAGTTTTAACTGTTCCATAGTCTGTCTACTCATAATGTTGATAGCAGCCCCTAAGTCAATCAATGTGTTTGGAATTTCTATCCCATTTATATGTGTCTTGACAATTGGACTTCCTGGATCTACATATTTCTGCATGGCAATTTTTCCCATCATAATGTATGCAATCTTTCCTACCAGGTGGATTCTTCTTGTGTCCTTTAGCTTTCTTCCTGGTCTTTTGAAACTCAACTCCTTTATGGTTTTTGCTAGAATAGGAATTTCTCCAATGGCTTGTAGCAATGGAATCTTGATACAAACATTCTTCAATTCATCTAGAAAGTCATAGTTAGGCAACAAGATTTGTTTTTCCACCCCCTTATCAATTTGTAGTCTTTCCGGAAAAGGAGGTGTAGATGAAGATACATGTTGCTCAACTATAGGAGTTGTGGATGCTAGCTTTTCTTTTTCTTTTTGAATTTTTGAATTTTGAAGAGATTCTTCCTCAGAACCCTTATCGACTTGAAGAGAGTCCTCCTCGGAGGTATCTTGCTCTTGAATGTCTATAGAAGGTTTTTCTAAAACTCTACCAGATCTGAGTTGTACATCGTTGAGAGGAACAATCATATAGGTAGGAAATTGTTGTCCTTCTACCATATAAGTAGTTTGAGGATTCTTATTGTTAGGATTTGGCAATGGTTGAGCTGGAAGTTGGTTTGTCTTCTGTTGGTATGGGAGCATGAGTTGAGGATTTGTATTTTGTTGAGAAGGTTGATGTTGTGGAAATGGCAATGAAAGTTGTTGTGGATTTTGGCTTGGAAATTGTGGAGCTTGTTGGTTTTGAAAAGATGGAGGATATTGATAAAATTGAGCAAATATCCCATAAGGATTTTGCATTCCTTGTACCCATGGCTGATATGAGTTTTGATGTTGGGGCCAAGGTTGTTGCCAAGGAGTCCAATTTGGTGGGGTTTGAAGATTCATAGGGTTATTAAACCCTTGAGATTGTTGTCCCTGCCAAGGTCTCCTTGCGGCAAAACAGAGAGATTCTATTGAATTTGGATCTTCTTGAAAAACAACTTTGAGTCCAGGGATTGAAGGACAATCCTTGATTTCATGATTTTCTGAGCAAATCATACATGTTTCTACAAATTTTGCATCCAAGGGACATTCCCTTAAAGCATGTTTCTTTCTACATTTCGGACAAAAGATGGCTAAAGCATATGTTTCTGCTTTCTGCTTGTTTTGGATTTTAAGGGTGTCTAGTTGTTCACTAAGGCTCCCTAAGATATCAGTTTTGAACTCATCAAGCATATTACCAATCTCTGCCCTACTTACCGATCCAGTTGCAGATTTGTTAGCCCTAATAAGAGAAGGATCCCTAGGCCCTTTTCCTGTTTTAGATTTTCCTCTTGAGAGATGGACACATAGTTCTGTTATATCACGAAGTGGAAGTTGAGAAATGTCTCCTTTACCCATCATGTTTAAAATATCTATCCATTCATCTCTAATGGCTTTTAATATGAGGGCTTTCAAGGTTTCATCATCTAAGTTGCTCATCTTTGCTCTTTTCGAGTTGTATTGAAATCTTTCAAGTAAGTCTTCCAAATTTTCATCTTCTTTTTGCATCATTTTGAATACCTCATCCTTGTGATTGGTGGGCATACAATAGTCCAAGTATCTATCCAAAAATGTTTGTTTCATTTCATTCCAAGTCCTGATAGATTGAGTGGCTAATCCCATGAACCATTTCAAAGCAGATCCCTTCAATGTTGAAGGAAACAGTTTGAGTTTTTGAGAATCTTCCATATAGTCATAAGTTTGGCACACTACTTCAAACTCAAACAGAAATGTTTCAGGATCTTCACTTCGTAATCCATAAAAGTTAGGGAGAACAGATGGTGAAATATTTTTCATTGTTGCATGAGTTTCCTCATCAACTATAGGGAATCCAAGAAAATCGTCCCTATTTCTACCATTATTTCCTTCACCATTGTTATCTTCATTATCTCCTCCTCCTCTATCTCCACCTCTATTTATTACTTCCTCTGCCATGATAGCTTCTTTAGAGTCCTTATATTCCTCTAGTTCTTCTATCAAGGAAGGATGAGAGAAAGTTTCTTTGTTTTCAAAGTAGGCTTTAATAGGTGGTGTAGGAGAATCCTCTAATTAAGCTGTTCTTTGGCTTCCAAAAATCTTAAGGCTAGGGGTAGATGATGGTGAATCTGGTCTATGCCTTGAAGAAGATGGAGTTGTAAAAATCGAACTCTTGGCTTTAGCTATAAACCTTCCCCTAGAATCTCTTGCTCTATGCATGTCATTTTTTTAGTTTTTTTTTTTTTAACAAAAGTTGGGCTAATAATTCTCTTTCTGATCTTCCAGATCACACTAGGTGCAAGAAGAGAGCATACTTAAGAAATTACTAAACCAATAACTCTCTTTTCTGATCCTCCAGATCACACTAGGTGCAAGAGGAGAGCATACTTCAAGAAGTTATCAAGTTTCCCCTTCTTTTATGATTTTATGTGTTTTTTTTTTAAGAAATTGGCTACCTAGTTACACTTCCCTGGCAACGGCGCCAAAATGTTTGGTCAATTTAGTGTGTCCTAAATTGCTGCATTTAATTGTCAATCCGGGAATCGTAAGCTGATGAAGTGCGGCGCACTATATGTGCAAGATAACCTCTTTCTTATCTTTTTGTCGTTTATGGTCTTTCTAAGGTGAAATGGAAATTCTAAAGTGAAAAACAAGCTTGGTTATAATTTTTCAAGGAAATGATATCCCCTATAATGATTTACCAATCTCGAAACTTCAAAAGAAAATTGAAATTACAATGACAAAAGAAAGTAAACTGCTGAAATGGAAAGTGCTGTTAATCTAATGAATCAAAACAAGAAACTAGTGAATATGAAAACTAAACTATTCTTGCTGCCAACTGAACACAAAAGAAACTACGCTTATGGAAATTCAAAGTTGCAATGAAAGAAATCTAAACCAGGTTACATCAATTCATTTTCTGACCCTTCATCATTAGACCAGCTATGACTTGTGGAAGTAATCATAAACAACTTGTGTAACTGATATTTAATTTGCAGAATGTAAACTAATACTAAACCATACACACATGATTCAATCCCTCGCCATCAGTCCAGCTGTGGCTTTCGGAGGCAATTGAAGATGTCATACATGATTCAATATATTTAAGTTTGCGGAAAAGAAACTAATACTAAACTACACACTTCATCATGCGGCCCCTCACCATCAGTCCAGCTGTGGCTTTCGGGCAGAGAGCTGTATGAAGCTGACTTAATATATCTAGTACACGGAAAAGAAAACTATTGCAAACTACATCTCATCATCTGACCCCTCACTGTGATCCGAGTTTGTGGCTTTCGGAGGTAGCTGAGGACACTATGAGTAGCTTAATATGTCTAATTTTAACTATTGAATCAGATAAACAAAACTGAAATGCACAAAACAAAAATGAAGTTAAACAAAGACTGTGAAAGAAAAATAGCAGCAGAATAATATCAGTTTCATATCATTAGCGAAAATACTATGAAAATGCCCCGGGGTGTCTACCTAAAACCTGCACAAGAAAACTGATCAGTATTTTAACAATCATAAAAACATAAAAGACAAGAATGCAATGGAAATTACAGAAATGTATGAACAGAAATAAAAAAACTATGAAATATGAACATGTAATGGGTTATGATACAATGATTACTTAAAGAAATGAAATGAAAAATATATACATTAATACACAGAACCTCGGCTGAGTAGGGGCCCTCTACGCAGCTCTGGTATGATCTTCAAACACGAATTAAGTTATGAAACAAAGTTCTTCACATTAAAAAGAAAGTCATTACAGGCTGGTGGTATTACGGCTCAAGGCAGCGTAATCACCACATAACAGAGTACGCACATCAACTTAACAACTAACGACTATCAACTCACATTCACTAACTCTACGTGCGTATGCAAACGCTCTTTATAAAGCAATAAAATGTAACTGTTTCCTGAAGTTTATGATAGCAGCCAACACCTAGACCACGAAGGCCACGGATTTAGGAGTATGGCCATGTTTGGGAAACGGATCTATGGAAGGTGGGCGCTTAAATTCAACTCCAGAACTTTGCACAGATGTCAATTAACTTCCACAAGCTTGGGAAACGGCGGTATGGATGTTTCTATGCCACGAAACAGAGTCCAGCCGACATAGAACTCCACAGTTGACTTCCACGTGGATGGCTTTGACCGCGGCTTTCCTTGGCGAATTTCATTGAACCAATAGGACACGAACCATGTCCTTGTCATTCCTAGCCTGCCCATGTGGCTCGTTTCCTTCGTTGACACCTGTAACATTGATTTCCACAAAATAGCTGCGGAAAGTTGCAGCGGCTGCGGAAAGTGACAAGTTTCCGCAGCTATATGAACAAAATCTAAATCATCAAATAGAAAACACACAAACATAATTAAAAACCATGTTAGATACCCTTTTGCACATGATATTGACAATTTTGGAGGTTTAGGTGAGTGAAAGAGATAAGGAAAAGTGTATGGAAAAGAGGCAAATTCGGGACTCAGGCCATACACATGGGGGGTTTTTATACTCCCTCCAAGTAGTTTCAACAGTTGGAAACAGTTGGCCACGTGCTGGGGTGGTTGAACTACCTGAGTAACCATCAACCCAGCCCGAAAATAGGGAATAATTATATATTTTTTAATTATTTTAATGGAATATGCAGAAAAGTCTAGTTGGACTCGCGTATACATGCGGAAAAGTACGGGCATAGTCGCGTATGGGGATTTTTACACTGTTTTTAAGTGAATTTGTCCAAGTCTGTAGGAATGGGTACCCAAAACCATCAAAGCAATCATGAATGATGTGAAGGTGAGAAATGATGCTATAACAAAAACAATGCTCAATGAGAGAGCTTACAGCAATATAAGACATAATCAGAACTCTACAAATCTGAATATACCATAAGAGGTAAAATACTATAGCCATCATTATATTATGATATATCAGCAATAAAATACAAGAAATAGTTGAGGGACAAGCCTCTCAATCTTTAGGATCCAACCTCCAATGAATAAGCAACAAAGTACATGAGTTGCTGCAACTCCACAAAATGTCGAAGAGCAGTGACTACACTGTCTTTATAAAGGTATGAGCTACTGAATGTGAATGAAATGTGCATGTGGCTGAAGGAATACAAGAAATAGCCCAATAATAAAGAGGTGGGCTGAAATACAACATTTCTAACCAATCTATGAGAGATTGCTAGAAATGTCGGAGAATACCAAAATGTGACAACTAGGTTGTCACTGCTACTAGAAAAGAATGAGAATGAGGCTATGGCTGATCTAAAATCTGATTTCCCTCCTCTGATAATGTCTCCAAGAAAAGGGTTGATCCCTTTGACTCAAAAACACTCCTCCTTTGAAGCTCAAGAACCTCTCTCTCACTACCTCCTCTGAAATAACGCAGTTTCCTCCATGGACTGTGCAATGGGAGATGATGGAATGTTGGCCCTATGCCAAAGATCTGAAATGAAGCCTGGGTATCCTCCTTTCAGCTCCTCCAATGAATATATCACTCCTCCACTGATAAAAACCAATCAAGAGAGACTCCATGAGTTCCTCTCTTCCTGCACCCAACAACACAATGTCCTTTATGCTGCAGAGATAATGATGTAGGTGATGAATGTAGATGTGGCCAATTTTAGATTGAGGAAAACCATCTCAATCCTCATCCTTCCTTGAGGAAGAGGTAGGGATTCCCGACCGGGAACACCCCAGTGCCCAAGGGCACCACCACCCTGCTAAACAGCCTGGGGATGCAAGCCTTTGTAGACCCAATTCTAAACTCCAAACATGATCAAATGGGTTGCCATATCCTCCTTATAAAGAAATGGAACTCTTCTCCACCAATGTCCCACCAATTATTGTTTCCACCCTCGTGTGAGTGTCTTCCCTCCAAAACTGCACAACTTCTCTAGGAGGCCTCTCCTCCTTGGGCAACATTGTTGACTTTAGTCAAAGGTGACTAAATGAAGTGAGTTGGGTTTCATTCACAGCCTTAGGTGTTTATTTCAGCTGCTTATTTTTCTCCTTTTCACATAAGGAGTGTTATTTCTTCATCTAAAAGAGGCTAAGGTGTCTCGTTCCCCATTTTATTAAACAAAAATAAAATGTGCAATTATAATGTTCCATTTTAGCTTAAGGTTAAAACATTGGGAACATTATAGTCATCTCCTCCCACATGTTTCTTGCCCTCAAGCAACTTCATAGAGAGAATAGAATTCCTCCTCCTTCTTTTCTTGTGGCCTCATCAACAAGCTCTACCACTACTCAAAAGATGTTGCAATAAACTTGTCCTCCAATGCTCTCTCCCAAGTATGAAAGCTGTAAATGATGCTCCTCATGGAAAGATAGAAGGTGTAGTGGAATAATTCTTGCTGTTCTATGGCCTCCTTAAGGTAGGAGTGATGGTATGCATGGGAAAATTTTCTCCCCAATGATGATCCTCTCATCCATGCAATCATCCAAATAAAAATCTCACCCCTGATTTCTACAATGTGTTGGGGCTGAATGGAGAGTTGTTTTGATCCCCCATGATGGCCCTCTCTCCATTGAAGTGTCCATGGGTCTGCCTCTATCCTTGGGCTGAAATGGTATGGCCTCCAAGAATGGCCCAAGCTACCCCATCAAGAACAATCATCCATGAAATGCCTCTGCAAATTCTCCAAGTGTTCCCTCCCACAAGAAGGTACAAGTAGCAATGTGGCAATCATGGTTTTCCCATGGTGTTTCCTACAATATAAGACATGTATAATGGGGATAATCATGCTCCCAATGGGTTGTACATCCAATTCTCTCCAAATAATTCTACTCATGAGTGTACAAACATCAGAAATACAAGGAGAAATACACAATAAAAGCATGATGTCCAATGACAACTGGAGATTGATTCAAAGTTCCACTGATGGAACCTGCGTAGTGCCTCTGGGCCTACCTCAAAATCACAAATAAAAAGTGTTGTACTAGCCACTTTTTTGCTGCCACAACATCTCATCATAAGATAGAACATGAAAACACAATTTGGTGGCAATGGTGCACACCAAGGAATATGTGGCTTCCCCCACAAACCATCATAAAAAAAGCCAAAATCAAGGCTACAAGTAGCTGCAAGTACATAATATCCAATACAAGAAGGGATAATCCTTCTTGGGATAATGTGCTACTCATATGAAGTAAAGAGGTACAAAATACAATGGTAAATTATACCTCCTCTACCATGTACTTGAGACCTTGAGCTAAAATGGCTCATCTGGATGCTCTCCCTCTTTTCTAATGAGTAAGGGAATGGTTGTGCCAACCTCTCCAAAATCATCTGGGCTATGAAAATTTCCATATGCTGATGAAGATCATGATGAATGCCCTCCCAAGTTAACTCCTCTAGCAAAGAAATGTATGCATCCAAGTGCATAGCTAGGAAGTCCTCATGTGCTGCATGCAATAGTTTCTCCTTGAGACTAGAAACCCTAGTCAAGAAGAGTCTACCATAGTGTTAGATGACCATATCATCAAATTTTTATTAGTCATCTCCCTCCTGGTCATCAAGAATCATGCATGCACCAAGATCCTGGGAATACTCAACCAAAAGCTAAGTCCTACAATCGGGATCAATCCTCCACATAGACAGCGCTGGTGTTCTGCAATATAATTCTCCCCTCAAGCTTCTGCCTCCTACCTTGACATCCCCCATCCCAAATTCATCCTCCAGGTTGCTGCCATGTCCATCATGCAGCTACTCATTCTGAAGTAGAAATGATGATCTCTGAAAATGAGTCTCCCATGAGAGACTATCACCTCCAAAGAATCTCCCGATCCTGGCCAATGTAAGCATGAGTGGCCTCCATCTACTCCAATGCATGAAAGAGTCCTTCCTCAAAGGAAGTATCCTCTCTCTCACCAAATCCATGGAGCATCCATCCTGCATCATGAAGATGCTATCCTCCATCTCTGCAACAACTCTATCTGCACAATAAAACTGATGAGAATGGGTGGTACTGAAAATGAGAAGTGTATCCCTCCTCCTTGTGCTTATCCCCAAACTCTCTACACTGTGATGGATTCCTCCAATGTCTCCACCTCTCTGGAATACAAGAGTGGTGAACCAAATGCCATGATGCTTCTCATCATCTCTAGATCATGTGGCCTCCCAAGTGGAATGCCTCCAAAAGTGAGACATCAAGATAGGAAGTGGACTGTATATATGAGAGGAATGAAAGGTCCCTCTCTCTCTACTGCGCAGTGCAGTCCTTCTCCTATGTGAAGAAAATATCTAAAGTAGATAAGGGTGAATTCCCATCATCCCTTCATGTTGATCCTTCTGATATTCTTCTTCTTCTAATGGTGTAGCGCTGTAGATTCTTCCATGCACCTCCTCTCTACCAACATGTGAGTGTATCTCCTCCTGAATGAGAGGCCTTGGATCTTGGCCTTCCTTTGAGAGAAATATCTCCACACCCTCACAAATGGAAGAGTGCCCTTCATACAATGGGGTTGTTTCCTCTAGCAAGCCATCCTTCGGATTCCCTCCCCCTCTAGAAAGATGGAATGATCTTTGTTTCATGGTTCCCTCCCATGCATGCAAAGTGTTTGAAGTTTTGTCACACCATGTTGCACATTGGTTTTCATCAATACCCTTTGCAAAAATCTTTGTGACTTCAACATACGATCTCTCATTTGTATGAAAGCATGAAATAGAATTCTGAAACCAATCACCATGAATCATACCTTTGAATTGCAGCGCTGCTCCTCCAAAGGCCTCAACTCTTTCCCTCCGTCCTTCCTGCAATAGATATGGGAAATGTACTGCGCTGTGGATCTGCATGTGTGGCTGAATGCTCACACCTATCATGATAATAGCTATGGCTTGCCTCATCCACAAACCCTTTCAGAAAATTTCTCCAAATTTTCCCTTTCATCAGATCTTCAATGATGTTCTCAGTGGTCTGGAAAAGAAGAAGGGATACCTCCTCTTCTGTCATTCCTTTTCCCTTGTTTCCTCTGTAAATATCCTCTCCTTAGAGAGAAGCTCCTCTTGCTGATGGAATTAAATCTTGTGCACAAGCTGAGCCAAGATTGATTCTTTGATACCACTATAATGTTCCAAATCTGGAACTTGTTGCTCCATCGGGAATATCTTAGGATATTCCAATTCATTCTTCAGTGAGCTATCACAAGTCCATTTCAGAGATTAAATTTTGGGTAATTTACAAGATATGTCTCCTACCAAAGAAGGGAGAGATCCAGAGGCTATCTAGCCCTTCACATACTCGGGCTATGGATATGCAATATTCCACTTCAGGAATTTCTGCTATAGGGTCCTTGAGGACGCTGTATAAGGAAGCTGCTGTAAAAATAATACAAACCATTGTTGGGATGCCTTATAACACACATCGTAAAACTCCTATGCAGAAAATGAGCTCAAAGAAATAAGTCTAGATGGGTTATTCAGATCTCCCCAATCTAGGTCTCTAAAACAATGTTCAATGAGAGAGCTTACAGCAATATAAGACATAATCAGAACTCTGAAAATTTGAATATACCATAAGAGGGAGAATACTACAGCCATAATTATATTATGATATATCAGCAATAAAATACAAGAAATAGTTGAGGGACAAGCCTCTCCATCTTTAGGATCCAACCTCCAATGAATAAGCAACAAAGTACATGAGTTGCTGCAACTTCACAAAATGCCGAAGAGTAGTGACTGCGTTGTCTCTATGAAGGTATGAGCTCCTTAGTGTGATTGAAATTTACATGTGGCTGAAGGAATCCAAGAAATAGCCCAATAACAAAGAGGTGGGCTGAAATACAAGATTTCTAGCCAATCTATGAGAGATTGCTAGAAATGTCGGAGAATACCAAAATGTGATAACTAGGTTGTCACTACAACTAGAGAAAAATGAGAATGAGGCTGTGGCTGATTTGAAATATGTTTTCCCTCTTCTGATAATGTCTCCAAGCAAAGGGCCAATCCCTTTGACTCAAAAACACTCCTCCTTTGAAGCTTAAGAACCCCTCTCTCACTGCCTCCTCTGAAATAACGCAGTTTCCTCAATGGACTATGCAGTGGGAGATGATGGAATTTTGGCTCTATTCCAAAGATCTGAAATGAAGCCCAGGAATCCTCCTTGCAACTCCTCCAATAAATAGATCACTCATCCACTGAAGAAAGCCAATCAACAGAGACTCCATGATTTCCTCTCTTGCTGCACCCAGTAACACAACGTCCTCTCTGCTGCAGAGCTAACACTGTAGGTTATGAATGTAGCTGTGGCCAATGCCGGATTGAGTAAAATCAGCTCAATCCTCATCCTTCCTTGAGGAAGAGGTAGGGATTCCCGACCAGGAACACCCTAGTGCCTGAGGGCACCACCACCCTGCTAAACAGCCTAGGGATGAAAGCATTTGCAGACCCAATTCTAAACTCCAAACATGATCAAATGGGCTACCATCTCCTCATTATAAAGAAATGGAACTCTTCTCCACCAAGGTCCCACCAATTAGGGTTTCCACCCTCGTGTGAGTGTCTTCCCTCCAAAACTGCGCATCTTCTCTAGGAGGCCTCTCCTCCTTGGGCAGCGCTGTTGAATTTAGTCAAAGGTGACTGAATCAAGTGAGCTGGGTTCCATTCACATACTTAGGTGTTTATTTCAGCTGCTTATTTGTCCCCTTTTCACATAAGAAGTGTTATTTCTTCATCTAAAAGGGGCTAAGGTGTCTCCTTCCCCATTTTATTAAAATAAAATAAAATGTGCAACTATAATGTTCCATTTTAGCTTGAGGCTAAAAAATTGGGAACATTACATTGATACCACTGTAATATTCCTATTTAGGAACAACTCATGAATCATGCAGTAAAAAATCATTTCTAGAAAGATATGAAATAAAACAGTGAAGTGGACTCTTGGATCTCATATATTAGTCAATATGAAACCTAAATCCAATAATAGAGCTGAAACAAATCAAACTAGGTGGGTTAAATAGATCTCCCACACCTAGGATGGCAAAAAATGTGTTAAAACCCCAAACTACAAAAATACCAGAGTTGCTGCATAAAAGGATTGCATAGTCTAAGAGAGGTTTTACAAATGAAAATAACTAAGAAAAATAGATCTGCAATTATATTATACAATATGCTCAGAAAATGAGATCTAGTTTCCTTTATACAAAATATAAGATAACCCGGCAAGGGTTTCTTGTCAAACACTCTGCATACAAATTGTGATATTCAGTAATTTACTGAATCACCACTGCAACACTAAATAAAATGAGTGTAAAAGGCTATAAATATGTTTTATCTGATGTATATCCCTTAAGGGCTTCCTCCCATGAAAGGATGAACCTCTCAATCACAAGGAAACTCAGCAACGGAGCCACCAAACCATGCACTGAGCACTGCCTCAAAAATAATGCATTCCCTAGCAGAAACAACACCAGGAATGTATGGGAAATGTGTGGTATGATATAAAATATCTGAAATAAGCTCCATATCTCTCTGAAAATGTCTCTCAAGTGAATGAAATCTTCCTCCAATGAGAAACTAGCTCTGAAACCGGGATTCCAATGCCTTCCACTGCTGCACCTAGCAACACTGCACAATCTCTGGCAAAAATGAGCTGATGAATATTGCTGAAGCTTGGCCTGAAAACCTGATGTGGAATGATGAATAAAAACTCTCCCTATGAGGCTCCTCAAAGGAAAGAGTTGGGATTCCCGCTTGGGAACGCCCAATGCTAAACAACACTGCAACTCTGCTAAGCAGCAAAGCAACAACAAGTATTGGCAGACAAGAATAATAATCTAATACATGAAGAATAATGATGCCATCCTATTCCTTATATAAGATGTGAGTTTTCTTGCCCTTGGCCCTACTCAATTAGGTCATCTCTATCCAAAGATACATCTCCCTCCAAAACTCTGTTATTCTTCCTTGGATTCCTCCTCCTCTAAAACAACGTTCTTGACTTAGTCAAAGAAGCTTCATTTTATCCCTGTTCACACATGGAGGTGTTTTATTAGGCTAGAAAGAGTACCCCCTTTCACATTTGGATTATTTTATTCCTCCTTAGGAGACTTATGGGCTTTTCTACCCATTTATTTACCGGTTAGAGCTACTGCTAACTCTAACGTTCCATTTAGCTGCGAGGCTAAAATTTTGGAACATTACAAGTTAATTCAAAATACATATTATAATGTTTCGAAAAAACCCATCTTAAAAAGTATAAATATTGCTTAAATAACACATCTAATTTTAGTTCCCTGTAATTTTTCAGATTGGCAAGACCAAATAGACAAGGGTAACATCAAAGCAACTTTGGAGTCCTAGGACCTAGCCTTCTTAGACTCATGGAGGGCTCTCCTGTGTTTGTATAAAAGATATAACTTGTTTGATTTAGGATGTTGATTTTAGGCTAGCTATATGTAATGTTCCCAAATTTTAGCCTCCAAGCTAAATGGAACATTAGATTTAGTAGCAGCTCTAACCGGTGAATAAATGGGTAGAGAAGCCCATAAGTCTCCTAAGGAGGAATAAAAACACTCCAAGTGTGAAAGGGGACACTCTTTACAGCTTAATAAAACACCTCCATGTGTGAACAGGGATAATATCAACTTGGTTTAGTCCACTTTGACTAAGTCAACAATGCAGTGGTGGAGGAGGAGGAATCAAAGAAGGAATAACGCAGTTTTGGAGGGAGATGAATATTTGGATGGAGATGACCTAATTGAGAGGGGCCAAGGGCAATAAAATTCATGTTTTATTTAAGGAAGAGGATGGCAGCATTATTCTTCATGTTTTAGATTATTATTCTTGTCTACTCAGACTTTTTCTTCCTCTTGCTGTTTAGCAGAGTAGCAGTGTTGTTTAGCACTGGGTGTTCCCAAGCGGGGATCCCACCTCTTCCCTTAAGGAGCCTCTTGTGAGAGTCTGAATTCATTTTCCATATCAGGTTTTCAGGCCAAGCTTCAGCCTACTTCATGATCACAGTTTCTGCAGGTGATTGTGCAGTGTTGCAGGGTGTAGCAATGGAAGGGATTGGAATCCCTCTTTCTGAGCTAGTTTCTCCTTGGAGGGAGGTTTTATTCACTTGAGAGACCTGTTTAGAGAGGTCTACAACTAATTTCAGATCTGTGTTAGTATACCACACATTTCCCTAACATTACCAGCCTGTTCCAGCTAGGGAATGCATTATTTTTGGAGGCAACTTCATTGGATGATCTAGTGGCTCCGTTGTAGTGTTTTCTTGTGATTGAGAGGTTCATCCTCTCATGGGAGGAAGCCCTTGAGGGATCTACAGAAAATCAGAAATATTTCAGCCTTCTACACTCTTATGCTTCATTTTTGCAATGGTGATTCAGTAAATTTCTGAATATCACATTTGTATGCAAAGTGTTTGACAAGAAACCCTTCCTGGGTTTTCTTGTAATTGTAATAACTAGACTAGATCTCAGTTTATGAGCATGATTGTATAGTATATGAGTAGATATATTTGTATTCTTAATTTTTGAGTTGAAACCCTCTTATGACTGCGCAGTTCCATTTATGCAATTTTCCAGAGTAGCAGTGTCTGGGGTTTTTAGTCATCTTCAGCTACAGTAGTGTAGGAGGTCTGTTTACCTCACCTAGTTTCATTTCTTTTTGATATCCTCTTGGAATTAGATGATATATGGATTCATATAATGGATCAAAGTGATTATTTTCATTTCTATGGCTTACATTTCTGAAAATGTGTTTTTCTATGAATGCATTGTTGAGTAGTCCAAAATTGGAATATCTTAAGATACTCCCAATACTGCTTATTTTCCCTATTTTTGGATATTATATTATAATGATAGGGTTTTTTTATTTTGTTTTGTTTGGTTGGTTAGTTTTTCAAGAAGAACATATAGAGTAAGATAAATTCAAACCATTGGACTATGGAGTTTGTGAAAGGCTTGAAAAGTACAACAATGAATCAAGGGTGTTTCATAGGGAAATATAACAAAGCCAAATGGCTCTTAATAGCTTAGGTGGATATGGAATGAACATTTAATAGTGAATTTATTAGTTTTGAAGGAAAATTAAAAATCATTTAACATACTAGAACAAGAAAAGCCTTTAATATTACTATGCTTGAGAAAGAACCAAAACCTCTTTGACCAAACCCTAGTGAATAAACTTCAAGACAACAATCCAGTAATTATAGAGAGCAGTTAAAAATTTCCTAATCATTACTTTTAGACAAAGAGAACATTTAAGATAACAGTTCAGTGAAACTAAAGAGAATTTAAGAATTATTTAATCAAACTTAGCAGAAGAAAATATAAAGATAAAGGATGTAGACAGAAATAGGGTGCCAAGATAACATATCCTACTCTAAAAATTTTGTTCTTCTACCAGAGAGAGGATGAAACAATATGAAAACTGAAGGAAACAAATACTAGATTAGAACAACATCACCATTAACCAGGTTCATGAATCCCATGAATATGCTTGCTCCATTGATGCTCAATCAAAAGCAATCACAACACTCCAAAGCCAATTTCTTCAATAAACTCAAAGTCTATATCATATTGAGCTCAGCAATCAACCAACAAACACAATGAAGCTTACATGCAGTATTTAACTGCCAAGTGAGGAATGAAACCCTAGCTAGGGTTTTAAAATGTCATTAGTTACATTATAAATGTATTTGACCATTTAGACCATGTAAGGCCCAAGGCACAAATATCCCAAACTCATTAAATGCAAAAATAACTTCTAACATAACTCCTTAGCTAATTTTAGAGATATTTGTCCTTTAAACCCTCAAAATATATTTTTTCAATAAATTTGATGTATTTTTTTGACTTTCAGGAAAGGGTGCAGTGCCAACATACAAGGGCGCAACACCATGTCAAATGCACAGTGCCAAATCTAGAAACATCACCTGTTTTGCAACTAAGTTTTAGAGGTTTTCCCAGTGTCCACATGAGCTCCGTGATAGCTCACTGGAAATCCGGTCCTGTCTAGTTTCCAAATATGCATTTAGTTTCAATAATGGTGTTTTACTACTAAAACCATCCATTCTCCCAAGACTGCTCAAGGCACAGTGCCAGTGTTGAAAAGAGGGCAGAAAGGTTTTTTTTTGTTGTTTTTGGCCCTTTTGAGGGACTAATTCTGCTCCAAATGAGTTGAAATTTTTTGTGGATGATGTGCTATGCATGAGAAACATGAAAATTTAAACCTTTTCGCAATTGAGTTCCCCAAAAAATATCATAACACTAGTGGCACTGCGCATTTGGCCCTTTTTTCTACTGGCCAAACAGTCAAAATTTCAAAATGTGCACCAAGTGCCAAAATTTAAATTTATCTTTGCTGATCATATTTGGAAGGGTTGGAGGGATACATCAACAATTATTTCAAGTTTATCCTTCCGCTTTTCCTCATTTAGTGCTTGAATCTTTGCAATGGTTCTTTTGAGCTTGGCCCTTGCAATCTTGTTTCTTAAGGCATAATGCCTTGCCATCTTCTTCTGAAGGTCAATATTTCTTTTTGCCTTCTCAAGCTGATCCTCTAGGTGTACATTGGATCTCTCTAGCCAAGATTCTCTGTCATAGCTGATCTCCATGGCAAGAAGCTCACTTACAGTGAGCTACTCTGCCAATGCTATCTCTTTCTCTCTTTCCCAGGCTAAGGCCCTCTTTAACCCAATTGTCCTTGGCCTCTTTCTAGGAAGTTGTTCTTCCTCATCCTCACTATCATCAAGTGTGCCCAAGGTATCCTATATATTAGCCTTGGTTCTTCTAGAATATTTTGGAGGTATGATAGCTCTAACCTCACTGATGACCTTCTCTGTCTCTAACAGCCGATTTTCTACCTCAAGGAAGTTGATCACATTTTTGGCCCTACCAAGATTGGTTTGTAGCTCCCTAATCTGGGCATCCTTGCTCTTGAGCAACATGTTTGTGATCCTCTCCTCATCTTCATTCTCATTATCAAGGTGAATTAGCTAAAACTCTTGCCCATTTTCATGGTTGTCTTCCTCCTCTTCAATAATGACCTTTTCATTGCCTTTGTCAAGTTGTTTTGTTGATGATGAAGGCAGGGCCCCTTCCAAAATTTGTGGAGCAAACTCCTACGTATGACCTCTTTGATAGGTCAAAGGAAAAGGCTCTATTTCAACCATATCAGTGTCATATATCTCATTTTCCTCATCACTTTTTGATCCTGTCATGTCATGAGATGAGGGTGAAGGGCTGTGAGAAGGTGATGTGGAATGTCATCATGGAGTGAAGGAATGTGAGTGGATGGAGATGTATGTTCAGTAGGAGGTGATGGAGGAATGGATTATGAGGGTGTTATCACAAAATTGGACTTGATAGGCTGCTAATCAAATCAATCTCATGTAACTGTTTCAAACCAATATTTTGATTGAGGCTTAGCCTCCTCAACCTAAGAGGGCTCTCTCAAGGGTTAATTATTTTTGATAAAATATAGATGGCTAACTCTATGTGGGGTAATAATTAGATAGATGATAAATGTAGGTTAAAAATCACATTAGAAAGTACACATTGCACTTATGGAGTCAAAATAGTTCCAGTAAAACAATAAATCTACTTAACATGGAAGTTAAGGCATATTAGAGTTTTATTCAAGAGATACACATGAGAAACTATAAAAAACATGGTCAGTTCATCTATATAGGAATTTAGAGCATCAAATATGAATTCTGAGTAACATAGACAAACTCCACTGCAATGGGATAATAGAGAGATGCAAATAGAATAAGAACACACTAAAACTCCTTATGAATCTCAAGTTGGTTAAGTGGAAATCTCCTGTATTAGCTGAAATCCAATCAATTACAATAAACACAATCTTTTTCCAAAAAATGTCCAACCCTGGTACATTCTACTTCTTGGTCCTTTATAGACCATTTACAACATGAGATAATCTTATCTTGTGCTAGATACATCGAATTCCTGACTCTTGACACCTTGCATAACCATATGACATGGTATTTATTACAAAAAGACAGCTAATATACTAAATAGTCCTATTACAAATAGGATTCAAACTCCTTATCTCTATCCATAACAACCTTATCTAAACTAAATTATATAATTTTCCAAGTGTATTTACACATGGTTGAATCTAGATGATATAATTCAAATATTTATGACCATAATGCTGACCTCCATCAAAGTAGGAAACAGTCCCTTGTTTTCTAGGCATAGGGTCTTTTGCACCCTTGAAACATTATGACCATCATGGAATCATTATTTCGAGGTCCTTTTCTATTATAAATTGAAGTAACAACTGCCAAAAATCCTCCCTAAGATCTAGCTATCCAAAACAATCTTCAAATTGTTCAAATGAGTTGTAATAGACTGTGCTACGAAAACAACACAGTTTCGTAGCGCGTTTCGTAGCACTGCTCTTTTACCCTTTTTTCTTCAAAATTTTGACCTCTTTCCTCCAAAACTAACTAAATTATCTTCAAATACATCTTCCTCAGCATTTTTATTTCTTGATTCATGTTTTAACCCCTCAAAATTTGATGAAAAAGGGAAAGAAAAGTTGCTACAACATTTTCGTAGCGCTTTTCTCCCCTTTTACACTGTCTGCACTACGAAACTGCTGAGTGGGCATTTTTGTCCAAAATTTTCCAAAATGGAAATTGAAAATTTACCAAAACTCAAAATAAAACTGATTCCATCATATCAAAAAGCCATATGAACTGAAAACACAGTCATTTCAGCCTTCATGAGGTCCCTTCTTCATTTTCACTTGATTTAGTTTTTGACTCTTCAATGATTGTCATCTTAACACCTTTGTTCTTTAACTCATCCTAAATCAATTTCAGCTGCTGCTCCAAGTCATCCACTTGATCTTTAAGTATTCTATTATTAGCTCTCAAGTGAGTATTTATTACTCTGACAAATTTGGCTTCCTTAATGGCTAGAACTGTCCATTTGAAAAATTGTTCTGCATTACTTGGAATTTCAAAAATAGAACCAGTTTCTCCTTCCAAAAGTTCCTTCATTATTTTAAAATCTTATTTCTCAATACTATGCTTTATAGCCCTATTTCTCATCACAACAATTTCTTTGTTTTCCAACCTCAATTTCTCCTCAAGATGTTGAAACTCTGTGATTTCTTCTTTCCCCTTCTTTGTTCTGTTGGTTGCATGCTTTACTATAGGTGATGAGAGATCAACCACTTCTTCAGGGGATTTAGCTGCCTCAATAGGTTCTTGAACTTCCTTGATGCCTTCCTTGGATTTCTTAGCATGCCTAGTTATAGGTTTTCTTGATTGAAATATGAAGGCTACATCCTCCCCTTCAAACTCAAGATTTTTTGCAGACTTAGCCTTTTTCTGTTTATGCTCATCTTCTCCAATGAACTCAACTTCAACAATGGGTGTCTCCTTTATGTCAATTACATGAAGGATGTCATCTAGATTTCCCTTCATTACTTGTTTGTATTTTGTAGCTGTAGAAACTTTCTTTCCTTTTAATGCCAGTGCTTGGCTTCTTGCTACTCTTTTTATTTCCTTCTTGCTAACATCTATTTTCTGTTTTGCATCTTTGACAATATTTGACCTCTTCTTTTCAGGTGATGAATTTGGTGTATCAAGCACTTGTGTCTACTCTATCCTTTTCTCAACTTGTTTCCTTGGCTTCACTTTTTCAAATTCCTTTGTTTTTGCAACCACAGGTTGACTAGACTCTACTACTAGTGGGGATGGAGTTCCTTTATTTTTAGGGGTTCTAGCAGAAGTTAGGGTTTCCAACTCAAAACCATTTATAAATAAAAATGATGACCAATCCCTGCCTATCTTCTAAAGCTCATTCAAAATCAATAAATTCATCAAACCATGATGAAACAAAGATGTTTCACAACCTTCAGATTTCACTTATACTTTATCATCCATTTTTGCAAGACTCCTATGCAGATAAAAAGGCAAATCGAGTGAAATATTACCAGTGAAATGTAGAAGCAACTTGAAATGATATGTATAAACCTTATGATATGTGCCTTCACATGTAAAATATCTCTGAATTTTGAGCAGCAGGTTTTCATAAGCGTCTCTGTTGCAACTTCTAGGGATAACATTATTGAGGTCCATATCTGCATACTCAGGTTTCATGAACTCTTTGCATGTCTCCATATCAAATTTGAAATTTTTGAACCAAGTTTCTTGACCTCTTGGTATCTCTGTAACAACAGCAATATCTCTGTTGAAATTGACACACTTAGCATCCCAAACTTGGTAGTTGTTCCATTGAAGTTCAAGGCACATTCTTTGGAAAATTGTGTGTGGAAACCCTGCAAATTTTCACAAAACCAAAGACAACCTAATATTATTAATGCCTCCATAATTTTTGGGTATTCAATTATGGCCTTCATATATTTAGGCTCATGTCTCAAGCCACTATATTGATCGAAGTCGACTGTGGAGTGATAACGATCGGTTGCACCTTATTTCTCTCTGACTTGGCCAACAACCCAACTGTTGGGGCATATTTTTGGCACATTTTCTTTTAAATGATTAGGATAAGGCACACTTCTACCATTCAACCATATAAATTCTTTCATGTCACTATCCTATTTCATCCTCTTTTGTTTGTACAATGTGACCCATGGTTGTGTCGCCTTAGAATTGTAAAGAACGAATTTATTGATTGCTTTAATTTCCTCATTCATTTATGAAACCAAACCGACATTATATAGTACTTAGAGATCAAAATATACATTATATCAAAGTTCAACATGAATATTTACTTTGTGTAAATTTGAAAAATTATAAGTCGCTTACTCTTTATCAAGCACTTCTTTCCATTCATTTGGAGCAACTCCCATTCTCTTTTGTCTTCATCCCTTTCATAATCCAAAATCACTGCACTTGGTTTGTTGTCGATCTACTTGATGTACTCACTAGCATAATATAAAGACTCATACAATATGTAACCCTCTGCCATAGACCACTTGGGTTTTTCCCTCTATCGAACAAAACCTTTCAATTTCTTCATGTACCTCTCTACGAAGAACATCCAATGACAAGAATCCACCCCAACTAATTCAACCTCATATACTAGGTGGATTAGAAGATGAACCCGTAAGTCCATGAAACTTTTCGGTAGTTCCTTCTCAAACATACAAACAATATCAACTATTTCTTGATGCCACCATGGAATGCTAGCCAAATGAATCTCCTTTGACGTGATCCAATGTACAAATTCAGATAATTTAGATATGGCACATCCTAGGTCGCGAGGGAATTCATGTTTCACACACCCATGCACAAACAAATGATAATGACACTGTAAATTTATAAACACATGCAATAATATACAAAATAAGTTATGTTTTATGATCCCTGCATGGGATAAAATTTATTAATATAACAAATATTAAAATCATGCTTTTGACATTATATGTACTCTTCGAAGATTCAAATGGTCATGTGATTTCAACCACAAGAAATGGTCATCCACGGTGAAGCAGTGTCATAGTGAAGACTCGTATGAAGTTGGCACCCTCACACCCATTATAACTTCCTTTGCCAAAGAAATATCATCTTTTTTTAAAATCCATGGGACATCACCTTCTTTGAAAAACCAGAATTAGAGGGACCAGCGCCTGCCTCTGATCCTGTACTTTATAATCATCTTTGCCGATGTTTCTTTTTAGTTTTTGAAGTAATAATATCTTTCTTAACAACCAATGTGCCACTTTGTTTCAATGATATGTGCCTCCATAAAGAATATGAAACATTTTTAAATATATGCATCGAATATAATAAGTGGGTAATCTTAAGCTTCTCCCAATATGGGAGGTTATAAAAGATAGATTTCATTTTCATCCCAATGGGAAATTTCTCAACATAGGTGTCGAATAATTCTGGATCATTGAAAATAGGCTCCCCATTTGAATCGAACATTTCTATGAAATTCTTCTCCTTCTCTCTCTCATATTCTCTAAGCCATTCAACTGGTGTCATTATTAGAGGCCTTTGGATTCTCTCTCGTTTACCATTGAAAGTAGATGTTGCTCTTCTGTAAGGGTGTTCTTCTGGGAGGAATACCATGGAGCAATCATACACTGGCTTTCATAGGTCCTTGGACTATCTAGCTTTCAAAGAAGATCCACAAAATTTACATCCAAAATACCCTTTTTCCACAAGACCTGCGAGATTATTGTATACAATTAATATGCATGGCACATTAAAGAATATCATGAAGATCAGAAAAATTACAATGGATTAAATAAATAATATGTGAAGGAATATTGTTACGTATATAATAAAATCAACAAATTAAACATGTAATTTACCAGAGCAAACTCCTA
Organism: Pinus albicaulis; assembly: GCA_034641835.2. Classification (NCBI taxonomy): domain Eukaryota; kingdom Viridiplantae; phylum Streptophyta; class Pinopsida; order Pinales; family Pinaceae; genus Pinus; species Pinus albicaulis. The sequence continues at coordinate 16,861 of JAXQQM020080545.1, read as the reverse complement.
AGCTTGGATAATCATGTGTCATGTAAGCACATATGCCATACAACGTAAAACTCCTCTCTGCTGCGATGGGTCTTGATATATTGTATAAATTTATCCCATCCCATAATTCCTTCAATTCATCTACTAGTGGTTGTAAGTAGACATCCATATTCTTCACTTGTCTTCTACCAAGGACTATGAGAGCCAACATAAGATGTTCATTCTTCATGGAAAACCATGGGGGGATATTCTTATTGATTAGTACTATATGCCAAATAGAATAGTTGGTTTTCTAGAGGGAATATGGGTTGACGCCATCCATGGCTATGCTGAGTCGTAGACTTCATACTTCATCCTTGAATTTTTTGGGCCATGTATCCTCTATATGCTTCATGGCTATTGAATCACTTGGGATTCACATAACTCCCAACTCACTTCTATGTGAGGCATGCCATCCCTGCAACATAGCTAATTTTTTACAATGAAAGAGCCTTTTAATCCTTAGTATTATAGGCATGTGCCTCAATATCTTAAAAGGAGGACCACTACATGATTTACCCTTCTTTTTTTATTTATCATACCTGTCATGCCCACATTTCGGACATATATCTTTGTCTGCATATTCTCCTTTATATAGTGTTAGTCATCAGTAATTTTTAATATCAGTAGATGACTATAGGTTGGTTCTAGATTTATAAAAACAAAATTCCCTAAATATTGTGAGTTTTATAAATCTCACTGCCTTCATTATCGTTATAGGAAAATTTTCACTATTCTATCAACCTTGACTTTTCATGGTCACCCTGCCACTCCTAAAAACTCCTTATGGGCTTGTGCCACCCATCTCCATCCTTTTTTCCTACCTATGACCTCATTAATCTAATTTTCCCTTGCCCATAACTCCACTTTACATATAGGGTTACCTATAAGCCTATTTCCTTCCCATGTTCACCAGGTTCCTCAAGCATTGATGGTCTCAAAACTATCTCTGTAGGCCCTTTAGATAAATAAAGTACATTGGATTTTGGATCTTCAATACACCACTTTGTAAATACTCTATTTTTACACTTGAAGACTCCAAGCCAATTTTCAGTCAAAGACCAGGTCAAAGAATCCTCCCACTAGGTCAATTATGGTTTCATATGTTCCAAGGTAAATCATTGATGTTTCAGAAACTGTTTTTCTTGTTTAGAATTTGGTTCAGAGGTATTGGAATAATGAGACATGGTTACTCAAGAAAAGATGTAAAGGTTTCCAAAGAAGTCTACCTTATCAAATTCAAGTTCTGCAAAAGGTAAATGAGAACTTTGACACTTCTACAGGAGTGTTAAAATTTCTATCAGTATAAACTTGGTAAGGTAGGAGGTATGATTCTAAGTCAAGACAACTCACAGCAGAAGAAAGAGAACCACTTTTTCTTGATGAAAACTAGGGTTTTTAGCTTAATGGACCAAGTATAATGTTAAACAGTGATCAATTACAGAATGACCATGGAGGAGGTACACCAAACACCAAACATGAAGAAATTTTTTTGAGAGATTATTGATGAAATATGAAAAAAGGTGAGGTGAACTGGACATAAATGATTGAACTTGAAAGAGCTATGGAGAACTTAGAAGATAACACTGATGATTGTCTTAAAGCATTCCAGACACCTAAAGTTTTGGGAAGGTGGTGAGAGAAGGTAAAATGATGAGTTGAACTCCATCATGATAGCAAAGGAAGATTCTGAAGATGCCACTATGATCAGATCCCAAACTTGTAAAAATGAGCTTGCTATGCCTAAATTGAGCAAAGGATGAATTGAGATCCAATATGGGAGAAAAATCGTTTTTGGATAAGTTGCTATATGGCTAAATCACAGAGATATCAAGATGAACTTTTATGCCTCAACCAACAAAAACAGGGTCAAATTTATCATCTTATCAACCTACATGCAAACAGTGTAAAATTGTTAGTAAGAAAAGGTGAAAAAGATAAGTTCAATATTGTAATGAAAACACACAGAAAACTTTGAAGATACTATTGTATGCAGCCCTCCCAAAGTTACCAGGGTGAATGTGTCATGCCTCAAGGAGTAAAAGCAGGGTCAAACTCATCATTTCAGTCACCTACAAAGAAAGGGTGTTAAAGGACATCAATGAGACAAGGAAAGGTCAACCTCAATATTTTTAAGTCACCTGCAAACCAAGAAGGTCAGAGAGTTAGTAAAAAAGGAATATTAGTGAAAAGTGAAAAAGGCTTAAAAAACATTAGGAAAGTGGGTTGCAAAGTTTAAATCAAATTCCTAAGTCTATAAAGGCCCATTATGCACCCGAAACAAATCATTGTTCACTTGCAAAAAGTTGGAGGAATTCAGGAGCAAAAAAGTTCGAGTTTTCAAGTCAAAATGTGAATTTTTTTTTGGCGCTGCGTGCTTAGGTTGGCATTGCACACCTAGAATCGGGCATTGTGCACTTGGAAAAAAATTCTATGTATTTTCTTAAGGCATTGCGCACTTGGGAGGTGGCACAACACTCTTTCCTGACATGCCCAGTGAGAAATATTTGGTGCTGCGCGCTCAAGTTGGCGTTGTGCCCTTAGCCAGGAGGGCCTCCTGCACCCTGCAAACACTCAAACCATTTTATAAACCTGTTGATGGGAAAATTTGTCCGGCCAACAGTAGGGGATCTCCCCGGTAGAAAGTCCCAATTAGACCTTGAACCATTTGGAGTAGGGATCCCGTCCGGGGTGTGGGTCCGGCTACCGCTTAAGATGGAAATTCCGACACCTATTTCCGACGCTTTTGACCAAATGTCGGAAATTTTCCCAAATTTTTTCCATCCCGCCCGAAACCGTCGCTATACCGACGTCTATAGAAAAGTGTCGTAATACCGACACTTAAACTAGTGTCGCAATTACGACGTTTAAAGGAAGACATCGCAATTGCGACACCATGGCCCAAAGCGTCGCTATTGAGACGACTCTAAACGTCGCAACGGCGACACAATGTCTAGGTGTCGCCATTGCGACGTTTGGAGGCACCTTCCTAATAGCGACGCCTTTTCCGCCGTCGGTATAGCGACAGCTATTTTCGCGCTACATAAAAATACCAAACTTATATGGGCGCTACATAAAAATTCGAAACTTATATGCGCGCTACATAAAAATGTTTGGTATTTGTCGCAATAGCTACGTTTGATATCACGCGCGCATTCGCTCTCTGGTCTTGCAGAACAGCATTTGCGGTCAGCATTCACGCTCAGCTCTTGCAGAACAGCATTTGCCCTCAGCATTCGCCCTCAGTGTTCGCCCTCAGCTCTTGCAGAACAGCATTCACCCTCAGCGTTCGCCCTCAGCTCTTGCAGAAAAGCATTCGCCCTCAGCTCTTGCAAAATGGTAAGTTCTTACTGCAGGCCCTTCCTCCTATAGTAGGGTTGACTCTATTTGGGTTTTTTTGGTCAATTCCATTGGATTTTGTTAGGCTGTATGGTTCTCTCTAGATGTCAAGAATCAAGATTCAATACCCTCTATTATCTTCATCACCCAATACAAGATTTAAATTTTTTCCAAAGAAATGCTTATTAATTTGGCAGCCATTATTTCTCCCTGCTTTAAAAACCCTACATTTAAATGAAAACAAGCATTGCATTTCAACTACAAAAATCTATTAGTGTTCAAATGTACATGTGTGCTACATTAACGTCCGATATCACGCGCGCATTCGCCCTCCGCTCTTGCAGAACACCATTCGCCCTCAGCATTCGCCCTCAACTCTTGCAGAACAGCATTCGCCTTCAGCATTCGCCTTGAGCTCTTGCAGAACAGCATTCGCCCTCAGCATTCGCCCTGAGCTCTTGCAGAACAGCATTCGCCCTGGATTCGCCCTCAGCTCTTTCAGAACAGCATTCGCCCTCAGCTCTTGCAGAACAGCATTTTCCCTCAGCATTCGCCCTCAGCTCTTGCAGAACAGCATTCGCCCTCAGCTCTTGCAAAAATGGTAAGTTCTTACTGCAGGCCCTTCCTCCTATAGTAGGGTTGACTCTATTTGGGTTTTTTTGGTCAATTCCATTGGATTGTGTTAGGCTGTATGGTTCTCTCTAGATGTCAAGAATCATGATTCAATACCCTCTATTATCTTCATCACCCAATACAAGATTTAAATTTTTCCCAAAGAAACGCTTATTAATTTGGCAGCCATTATTTCTCCCTGCTTTAAAAACCCTACATTTAAATGAAAACAAGCATTGCATTTCAACTACAAAAATCTAATAGTGTTCAAATGTACATGTGTGCATCACTTGTGTAGGGTATTCCTTTTCCACTTTCACATTATCCAAGAATGTGTGCAGTATAGTTCATATTTTTTTGTGATTTAGATTGTCTTGAAAAAGGAAAGGTAAATTATTTCCCATGGAAAAAGAAGGTTTTCCCTTTTTATAGGTTGTTTGGACTTACGTGGGAAAATTTATGGTATGCCTTTCATATTATGTAGTTTAAATTTGAATTAACAGATTATTCTACATGAAAATATAATTACCTATGTGATGTCCTTCATCACTAATTAAAATTATAGGCTTTCAATTTCCTAGACTCTAACTCATCCGATGCTAAATTCTAGGTTCTCATTGGTGGATCACTCTTCCATTGATTTCCTTTCCCTCTGGATCTTGTCATACTTTAAAAGTCATCAATGATACATATATTATTTCAGGTATCCCAAAAGGCTTTATAGTAGAACGTATTGTGAATTTTTTTTGACACTTGAGGATTATTTTTAGAACCGCAACGTGGTCTATGCTATCGAGTTATATATCAAGAAACTTGTCCTTAATAACCACACTATGAGGTAGGTTCAACCAGTTTGAACTTGTTGGGACATAGCATATGAAGTTGTGTGATGAGTCCATATCACAGGTCTATTATGGTGAAAAAAGGGAAGACATGTAATGATAGTTATTATGTTAACATTACTAGAAACATTTTCGAAATTATCCATGCTATCAAGATGTCAAAATTCCAGGCATTAGGTGTCAATACTCGTAGCTAACAGATAATAATAATAATATAAAAAAATCACAACTTTATTCTTGAAATATGATTGTTACACATTGGTAACCTAGTTCATGAGTTACTATCACCCAAAGATTGCAAAACAAACTTCAAATATAAATTAAACCAACATGAGAATCCAACTAAGGGTTTCTCGACAAAATCATGCCATAACCTGGCATTTTGAAACCCAAATTTGAATCCATCATAAGTAATACAATGCAAACTCAGATGGATTTTCAATGCATGTTTGCATGTCTAGATATCATTTTTTAAATGGAACCATTAGTCAAGCCCACAGTCCTTTTTATGTGAAAAATTTCAGCTCTATTTGAGCTCTTTTTTGCTCCACCACCTCCATAAACCAGTGTTACACTGGGTCTCGCCCCCCCACCTAGGGGTCTAGATTCCTCGCCCCCTCGCGCTCCGGGGTCTTGGGGACTTCTAGGGGATGTTTCCCTCACGCCCCCTCACGTCCCCTCACCGCCCCTTTTAGTTTATGGTTTCGTGTTAAAAGTTGATGTGCCACTTAGCATATTTTAGAATCCAAGTGATTCTGATTCAGATGGTGACATGGTTGATCTTGATATATTCGTGCAGAAGTTGGATGCAGAGACTAGTGGGGCATTAACTTGAGCATTTATGCTCATTTATCAGTATGATGATATCATTTGATATTCATATGCTATGTTTTATGTTTTATGTTTCAGACATAACTTATTTGCGTTTAAGTTTTATGTTTCAGACTTGAGTTGTAAACTTCAGTTTAAACTCTATTTTGAATCTTGATATAATATGTCATATGATATCTTAAAATTTATTTTCATTTTACATTGTTAGTAGTTACATTAATTATTATATAGTTACAAACTTACAAACTTACATGCATGATTGTATGATGTATGTTTTAACTTTTAACTTTTAAATTTGTTTCAATTATATGATTCATCATTCATCGATTTGTAATTTTATCATTTATGATTTATCTTTCATGATGCAAGTGTATGATGACTGTATATACATTCCTTGCAAAAATATAGTTACATTTTAAAATATTAAATTTTATAATTTTTATGACCCCGACGTCCCCCCACGTTTCCTGAAAATTGGTAGGGAGCTTTTGCATAGGCCGCTCCCGTGCTCCCTCGTCCCCTCGCTCCCACCTCCAGGGGACTTGGTGGAACATTGCCATAAAAATATGCAAACATATATCATGATCTTGGAATTCCATTACATATGTATGTGCCAATGTTCCATAATCTTGCCCCATCATCAATTTAAGAAATTTCCATTGACTATCAAATTATGGAGGGGGGGAACTTTTTGCCGCAACATTTGGCTCAAAATCAGGGACCATCTTCGTATGAGGTGAATGAGAACTATAGATATTTGAAGAAGTGGATTAGTGCCTTTTCCTCTAGCCATGGAGTCATATACAGTCATCCATCACAAAAATTTGTCTTTGTTCATTCTCACCTTGAAAGTTGCAAAAAATCATGCCCTAATTGAAACGACACTAAATTTGAAAGATATAATAAAAATGTAAGCTAGAAGTGCCCTATTAATACAAAGGGAAAACCTTCCTACCTACCCTAACTGAGATAAATTTTGATTGAATAGGAAACATGATATTTCCTATGGAGTTGATCCAACAACTTGTTAAATGTATGGGACTAAATCATGCATTTGATTTCCAGGGAAACATGCGCATGAAGAGAAAAAGTGTAGAATTAATGGAAAATCCATACATGCCACTTATAAAAAATACACCGAAAGGTCAAAAAATACTTAAGGCCTTAACTTAATTTGAATCCAAAAATGAAAAAACAGGATTAGTGAAAACACGAGAGTGGTGTGGGTGAACAACATAAATAAAAAGTGAAGATACCTTTCCCCAAGATGCCTTTGTCACCGTTGTATGAAAACATGTTTTCCTTTCCTTTTATACATGCAAGTGAATGCATTATAGGTATGGTGTTTTCCCAGAATAGGAGAAGCCTACTTAAATATATCATTTGTGGATTGAATGTTTGGGTGCCTTAATGTGCAATGACATGTTTCCAGAACTGAATTCAATGCAAGGCATATTTGAAACTCTAACTCTGTCTTCCGGTGTCTTATTAGAAATTATTTCAGTTTTCATTTTGTGTTTTCAAGTTAGATATTGTTTTTAAGTTTTTACATTTATAATTTTATTGCAATGTGGCAGACTGATCAGAGCAGTGCAGGAACAACCCCGAGACGGGATGATCGCGGAAAGAGGCCAGCGGAAGAACATGTAAAGTGCCAGCATTGCTCTATCTTTAGGTATTTTAGTTATTTATATAATTGAAATAATATTAATTTTGTTCAAATATGCAGACACCTAGCCATGGTACGCCTGATGATTCCCTCTTTGAGGAAGAGCTTTTTTCATCCCTATCTCCAGTGTTGTTGTTGCAAAAAAAGGCACGAGATGCAACGTCTGAATTTAATGCTTTGATAGATGCGCCTCAAACACCTGAAACAGAAGAGAGGATACAACATCTTATGAGGCAGCTAAATAGATATCAGGTAATAATAAAAAGTCAAAAGGATATTTTTTTTGTTGTGCATGAGATGAATTGTGATAGTTTGATTTTTAATTTTTACATTGACTAAACTAACAAAAAGTTCTTTTGTATGTAGCGTTTTCTAGCACTTGCTGAACCCGGTGTTGGTGGTAGTGGGACACAAGGGCAAGAGATTGCCCAACAACCCTCTCGTACACCTTCTACTCCTTTAGGTGCCAGCCAAGAAACACACCCTGCCCAAGCAGACACCCAGCCAACCGCTGAACGCGTTGGCAATGATGAGGCTGATATGGCCAACTACATTATTGCGTTTCCTGGAGCTACACGTGTCAGCTCCACAGGGACCATTAATGGCACGTTGTTGGTGAACGATGAAGGTGTCCCTATAAAGCATGTACAACTCCTAGGTAAATTTTAATATTTTAACTATTTCATGTACTTTATCTAAAACATATTTATCATGATTTTTATTTTTAAATTAATGATAATATCTTCTTCTTCTTTTTGGTTTTATTCTGTGTAGGAAACAATGAGTTCTACAGGATTCTGGAGAGCCATGCGTTGGTAATTTTTGGCCCAACCATACGTACAGGGTGGAATTCCCAGAATTCCAACCTGAAAAAAGAACTTCTAGATTATCTAGAAGCCTTTTTTGGGGTCGGCACATTTGACAGAAAAGCGGTGGCTCAGGTAGCCGGCAAATATTTGAAATATACCAGGGACACCTATAGGACGCAATTGCAATTTAACCCTAGATATGAGCGTCCTCTCGCAGTTTCAGAGAGTGAGTGGAGAGCACTCATCCATGACGGAAAAGAGAAAAGGGCAAAGAAAGAAGGGAAAATGCCAACTGGACCCGCAAGGTAAATTACAACTTTAATTCAATAGCTTTAATTTTCTTTATGTCTAAAATAAAAGTGTGCTACGTCATATCTGACTTCAATCTTTTGATGCTAGGTTGCCTAACACCTCAAAGGCAACCAAAGCTAGGATAGAGAAAAAGGGCCATCACAAGCTCGGCCAGGGTGGCTACTTGAAATTAGCTGCAAGAATTGTAATTAAGTAGCTAAACATCTTATAATTAATTGTACCTCCTTCCAACGTTTTTGTAATCCTATCAGATATGATTAAAAATACACAATCATATATAATGTAGGGTGATGACTTTGGAACAATAACTACAGAGGAAGATAAAAATATTGCTTTCCGTTTTGGCTATCAAGCTGTAGTTGAACGTCGCAGAAGCTTGGGGCAGGTCCCAAGATCTACAATGCCCGATAAGGTAAAACATTAACCTTTCAATATTTTTGTTTTCGTCCATAAATTTAATGTCTAACAACTTTGTTTAAATCAGGGGAGCAACACTACCAACGAGGCAAATAACCCAGTTTTAGAGCCAGATGTAGATGATCCTCTCGTGCAACCCGATCATTGTAGTGGGGACCAGGCCGACAATGCTGCTATCAGTGAGGGCCGTGACGGTAATTAATTTCCACTTATAATTTTTTCTAATTATACCTTGATGGTTGTCCTTATAACGTTTTTGTTTAAATGACAGAGAATGTTTCCCTTGAGGATCTTACCACCAGAGAGGAAGACAGGGCAACAGTCCCAACGACGACAACTGGTGCACCAGGTAAATAATCTCATTGCAATTTTTTTTATTAATATTACCTAACTAGTTCAATGATATTTAAAAACTGACAATTAAAATTTAATATTATCTATTTTTGTAGGCGATGCCCCGTCATTGGATGAGACCAGACATCGTGACTACGCAACTAGGTCAGCGGCGACAACTGGTGCACCAGGTAAATAATCTCATTGCAATTTTTTTTATTAATATTACCGAACTAGTTCAATGATATTTAAAACTGACAATTAAAATTTAATATTATCTGTTTTTGTAGGCGATGCCCCGTCACTGGATGAGCCCAGACATCGTGAATACGCAACTAGGTCAGCAGTGCGGGTTGAAAGGCACGAAACAGGAGGAGAGCACGATGATATTGATGATGTAATTAGGAGCTTTAAAAATAGGAAGAAGAAAAAGAAAAGTTGACAATGTAAAATATTGTATTATTATAAGACAAACGTTACCATACTTGGAACATTTTTTTGCGTTATATAAAAAACTCATTTATCATACTATTTTTATGTCAAGCATTAATTGCAATGTTTCCTTGTGTACTTTTTGTTGAATTGTTTTTTTACTAGTTATTGAATATTTTTTTATGCTCATGAAAGTAAAAAATGAAATATAGATTGGGTATTGGGGAATTGAGAGTGATGTGAGGGGGGGGGGAGGGGCCATAAGAGCTTCCACCTTCACGTGGTTGGCCCTGTTTAGTAGAGAATAATTTATTGGAGCAATTTAATTTTGGAGCAAACCTCCCTTGATCCAACATAGCAACAAAAAAGTCACTGTTGACTTAGTTGCTACTCTTTCAGATCGTGGGAGGCTTGTTCCAAGTTCATGCGACTCCAATAAATTGTTCTTGAAATGAAGAGGAGCTTATTCAGGTATGTTTTGACATTTTCAAAATATGTTCTAACATTATCATAAGAATGCATCTTAGAGTAAAAAATACTACATCAATTACTTGTATTTATTGTATAGATAATGATGGATTTTGATTGACTTGGCAGTGCAGGTACAAATCCTCTTGCATCATGAGTAATACAACTTGTCAACCAGGGTCATGTCCAGGATATTTTTTTCTTGTGCGCTTGACCAGGTTCGTAATGTCACATTTTGTAAGTTCCTTTACAGTTCATAATTCAATATTAAGCTTGTTCATGATTATTATCTAGGTTTTTTGTATGTGTTTTTTCATCTATTTGATTGTAAGCAACTCTGCATGTTTCCTGTTGTTCACTATGATTTATCCCATTACCACTCCCAGATGAATCCGACTTTATTGTTACATAGGTTACTTTATTGTTACTATGATTTCTCCATTTACGATTTCATAGGTTACATCATGTAAAGTTGTCAATCTCAGGTTGGTGATGAGCTTTAGTTCTCCAGATTTGGGGCTTTTCTGATATTTTCTCCCTCATGTCATTCCTGCATCACCTCGTTGTTCGAGCATGCCAATTTTCTACCACTTGTACCAATTGGCACATGTCAATCTCTGAGTGGTGCCACATTTCACCTATTTTCAGTGAGAGTTTAGGGTTTCTCTAACATAGCTTCAGAAATCCGATTCAGTGCCTGCTTGAATATTGTCACATAATATTTATGGTTTGGATTGATGAGCATGTTCTGAATGGTTGGTTGATTCATAAGAACCACCCATAAATCTCCCTTCCTCTAACACAGAGAAAATAAAAATTTCTTTGACAGGAGACAGAGTTTCAATACTTTGAAAACAAACTTCTATTCCCTTCAATAACTCAAAAAAAATTATTACACTTCTTCCTCACTGAGAGGGATTACAAAATTATGACTGCTACAAAACGCAGTGCATAAAACCAACTCACTGTCTGTTCAAAACAAACATACTCTGTCTCTAAAACACTCTGCTGTGTTTTTCCCTTTCGCACTGCCGTGCATACACACTTAAAAAGTTACACTCAGTCTTTCACTTTTTACACACTGCTGTGTAATAAAAAATTTACGTACTGTCTATAAAAAAAACTACCAAGCTTTTTCGACCTTTTTATTTTTATATGCCGTAACATATAAAACATATTATAATAAACCCTCTTTTTAAAAAAAATAAAATTAAAACTAAATTCTATGGCCCACCTTTCATTTCGCATATGATATATATATAACATATGTTTAAAACATATGTATATATTAAATTATCAAAACATTAAAGAACCCTTTCCGTCGGACTTCAAAAGTCTGAATAGATTGAATTTCAAACCAAATTCGCGTTCCAAAATGGGATGCTGACGTCTGCCTAATTTTAACTCGAATTCTCAATCCAATGTGCCCTATAAAAATTCGGGTCCAGTTTTCAGGTTTTCAGATTCCCTTCAATTTCATGCGATCCAATATTAATGCTCCACGTGTCCTCCTTTTGAATTTACAAAACTGTCGGGTAAATTTCTGTTTGTTTAATTTCTGGTTGGTGAATTGCGTTAATGCTGGTTTTTGTGTTTAAATACAATCCTGTACAGAAATATGGCTGCGACCATCTACAAAAAAAACTTGCAGGAATTTTAAATGCTGAATTAAATTTCTGGATGGCATGCAAGCAACCTCCAAAAAAAAATGTTGCTGCTGCATCCGTCCTTCTGCTGCAGCAGTGGAAGTTAAAATTCAACAGCACAGGGTTTAATAAGTGAGGGTGTAAAGGTAACTTTTTGTCGATGGTACTGGATTAAGATCATCTATTCATTTTTGTAGGGTCTTATGGTGTTTGGTTTTTTAGTTTTGGGTTGGGTTTATTGAGTCTAAGATAGTTGTTGAGTGAAAAAATTGCTATCAGGTATTAAAAAATTTTGGTTCTTTTGTCAAAATTTATGAGCTTGTTAGGAAATACAAAACTGACAATGGTTGTATCTTAAATTTGTGGAAAATAATTTGAAATGAAACCTTTTTGTTTAGGTTGTTGCAGTAAGTGCAAACCCTGTTCAAATTACTAGGGGCATTGACAAGACAATAAAGGCCCTTGTTTTGGAACTCAAAATTTTGCCAAAGGAGGTAAACACTTGCCTTTTGAGTAGGCTGGTTTTCCTTTTTGCTGATGGTTTGGTGTATCTAATTGAATTAGTTGCCTAAGGTATTTTTGGTTGCAAACTCCTTTTCATTTTTCATACAATATTGGCTTTGTGGAATACATTTGATTGTGTGGTCTTGTTAGATCTACAACATTTGTAGTTGTTTAGTCTTATGGCCGAGGTGCACTTTTATTATGGAAATAGTTGATGCAATATTGTCATTTAATCCTTACTGCAGGGTAGCATGTTGAGAAGTTTTTTTGTGAAACATTTGGTATTCAAAATGACACTTGATCCTATACAGCATCATGCACTTGACTTCAAAATTTATATTCAAAGTGTGCTAGACAATTCTTGCAAAATTTCAAATATTTATGTTGTTTTAAACCATTATCTTTTTCATGTATTGGATGCTGAAAATGTGAAAAAGACTTTGGTATGAAACCAACCGGTGAATAATTTCCAGCAAAACAACCACTTCCAAGACATGATTTATAAGTAGAACAAATGTGCTTATGAAGCATAGAAAGATATCCTTGATGCATTGTCAATGTTTGGCTAGGGTTATTTTTGGAGAAAATAACTCTTTATTCCTAGAATAGTGATCTTCAATACAAGTAAATGCCAGAGAAGAGAGATCATCGTGTGACGCAACAAAACTGAAATTGGACCCCCAAGGAGAGCCGGTGTGTCTACAATCGCTCTGTCAGCATTTTCCCTTGGTGTACCCCGTTCTTTTCCTCCAGCCTGAGTCTTAATTGACTTCTTCTTTCTTCGGGTTTATTTATCAAATTCGTAGAATTTGATAAATAAATACTATCCACAATGGTTGGACTTTAATTTATATTTCGACTTTATATTATCTCCAATCCTTATAACCAATGTTTAACTTTCAACACTTTGTATTTATACTCCACGTTTCTTTTTAAATAAATAACTTGTAGTGAACTTTCGGCTCTATATTTCACCACCCAGCCTTACAACAATCACGCTCCAGACTTATGCTAATTATCCGCCAATCGTTTAATTAAAAAATTTCATTATACTCCGGCCCCACCTATATATATCAATAACCAATCACACACTCGTATCGTACCTGTCTATCCTCCGCACACCTTATTCAACCTCCGGGTAAGTTCAACGTGCGACCACCGTCCGATGGCCTTTCTCCAAATCAACGACTCTTGGCAATTTCGCTCGGCTTCCAACGTCGGGCTTTAACGTGCGATGGCGCGGGTTAAACGGTGGTTTTCCAGGGGTCACTTCGCCACGTGTCGCATTCCCTATGGAATCGCTCGCGAATAGGAAATACCACCTACTCTGCAAAAGCGGTGCGATATGGGCAACCCGCTTTTGTGATTCCGCTCGTGGTTTTGGTAGAGGGCTTGACCACGGGTGCATGTCTGGTTCCGCTATCCTTTTTTTTGTTAACTCATGTCCAATCCTCGGGTCAGGTTCCGAAAGCACAACAATTTTGTCTCTTTATTAAGCGGGATTTTAATATGTGTATTATCAAAGAAAACCAACACAAATTTTATAAGAAAATTGTTCAAAAGTCGAGCCCGCCGGACTTCAAACGGCGATAAACCATAATTCAAACCAAATTCGCGTTCCAAAATATCCTGCTGACATCGGCCAATTTTGTGACGCGAATTTCTTATCAAATTCGCCCTAATATTTTACGGGTCCGGATTTCCACTGCGCGAGCGGCCCAAACAAATATCCGCTCCAATCAATTTTTTCCACGTGTCCTCAATAAAAACTTGCCCTGCTCCCGGCTGCGGGTGCATTCGATGGCGTTTAAGGTGATGGGACATGGATATGGCGATTTCATATCATTCGCATTAACATTTAACGCCGTTCAATTAAGTTTTCACATCAAATCTACATTAATTAATTTTTAACACTGTTCAAGATCGGACCTCCACTCCTCTGAGCGATTCCGCACGCTCCAATTTGATCCGGCCTTCGGCTCTCATTATTAATGATCAGAGATTCATTATGACGGCCGCCCTTTGATTGCATTGCAGACGGGTCGACATAAAAAATGGCGTTTAGCCATGGTTTTTCAGACAAGCCGGTTGCTGGATTACACTGTCTGGTAACTGTGACGATAAGGAGAAGTGGCCAGCGGAACTTCTGCCTAGACTTTGCTGCATATTTCAATTTCTCTCGGTTCTGTCTCTGTCTGTCTTCCTCTGTTAATTGGAATTCTGCTTCTCTGTCTCCTCTTGTTCCCACTGCGCCCGAGATTGCACCCATGCCTCGCGTGTGTCATAGGAGGCGTTGCCGCAGGGGGAGCACTAGAGGTCAACCCCGAAGGCGTAGGAGTGACTCCCACATAAGGTTTGACTGTCAGCCTGCTGATTTCTTCTTAGGTCGATATCCAAATAATAGGAGTGGGCGGGGTCGGGTTGTAGGATCTGGCCACCGTATGGATTCCCCTGCTCCTCGCTTCCCCACCGCTAGTTCACCTTCTCCCACGACGCGCACTGCGCAATTTTCCTTGATTGCACTCCACCGTTCAGACACAGAACCACAGGCCAGAGTCACTGCAGCCTTCCGCGAGAGGCTTTGGAACGGAGAGAGCTCAGTGGGAACTTTTCCTGCTGGTCGAAGGGGAAAGTCAACAGCATTCTATTCCGCCCGAGGGAGCTGCAGCATTACATGGGAGGTAAGAACGGAGGCGGAACCTAGATCTTCTCCGGGTGATGGGTGCCGGTCTTGAGGAACCATGGAGGATTGTGTTTGGTTAATTTGTTTTTCTTGCTTAGCAGGCCCACTTA
This sequence comes from Pinus albicaulis, assembly GCA_034641835.2. Taxonomy (NCBI): domain Eukaryota; kingdom Viridiplantae; phylum Streptophyta; class Pinopsida; order Pinales; family Pinaceae; genus Pinus; species Pinus albicaulis. The sequence goes on along the minus strand of JAXQQM020080545.1, from coordinate 1,836 downwards.
ATTGGGCTGCTTTTAGTTTATTTTACTGTGCTGGACCTTTGTAATATTTTTGAATTCTGTAAATTAAACGTTCAAGACCGGTTTCCCCGTATGAGGGCAGTCTTCTTAATTTTTTGATTTTTTGATGACAAATTTGCCATGAGTATGGCCAGGCAATGTTTTTGACTTTGGTGTAATTTTATTCGCAATGTTAATAGATTAACTTTACTTTGAATTCTCACATGATTAGCGTTTTTCTTGATCTGTTCAAGGATTTTGGGTACTTTAATTTGTATTTGGAACAATGGACGTCGGTACTCTATCTGTTGCTTTACCGTTCTACATACTACTATTTCACTTTCTTATAGATGCCTCGGGCATATTTGAATGCTTTCTCAGATTGTCGATAATCTCCATGTGGACCGTTACTGGATTTTATATCATGTCCCCGTATGTGACATGGGGTATTTTTCTATCATTGTCTGGGGTGGGACTTCCACTTTTCTGGATGGATATTTGGGTTCCAATCTTCAGATGTGAAAATGTAATGACTTCATGGACTGTTTTACTTCATATAATATATTCAAAATAGTGTTTTTTCTCTTCTGAAAAAAAAATGATTAATTTTTATCATTCTGCCTTCAAAACTAGCGATGTTGGTCTATGTTGCTAGTTTATTGATATGGTCTGATGGTCTTTTTATATTTTAGACATATCACACTCCTCACATGATTAGAGTTTTTCTATGTTGCAGGATTTTGGGTACTTTAATTTGTATTTGGAACAATGGACATCGGTACGTACTCTATCCGTTGCTTTACTATTCTACATACTGCTATTTCACTTTCTTATAGATGCCTTGGGCATATTTGGATGCTTTCTCAGATTGTCGATAATCTCCATGTGGACCGTTACTGGGTTTTATATCAAGTCGCTGTATGTGACATGGGGTATTTTTCTATCATTGTCTGGGTGGGACTTCCACTTTTCTGGATGGATATTTGGGTTCCAATCTTAAGATGTGAAAATGTAATGACTTCATGGACTGTTTTACTTCATACAATATATTGAAAACATCGTTTTTTCTCTTGTGAAAAAAAAAATGATTAATGTTTATCACTCTGCCTTCAAAACTAGCGATGCCGGTCTATGTTGCTGGTTTATTGATATGGTCCGATAGTCTTTTTATATTTTGGACATATAACACTCCTTACATGATTAGCGTTTTTCTCTGTTGCAGGATTTTGGGTACTTTAATTTGTATTTGGAACAATGGACGTCGGTACTCTATCTGTTGCTTTACTATTCTACATACTGCTATTTCACTTTCTTATAGATGTCTCGGGCATATTTGGATGCTTTCTCAGATTGTCGATAATCTCCATGTGGACCGTTACTGGGTTTTATATCAAGTCCCTGTATGTGACATGGGGTATTTTTCTATCACTGTCTGGGGTGGGACTTCCACTTTTCTTGATGTATATTTGGGTTCCAATCTTCAGATGTGAAAATGTAATGATTTCATGGACTGTTTTACTTCATATAATATATTCAAAACATCGTTTTTTCTCTTGTGAAAAAAAAAATGATTAATGTTTATCACTCTGCTTTCAAAACTAGCGATGCTGGTCTATGTTGCTGGTTTATTGATATGGTCTGATGGTCTTTTTATATTTTGGACATATCACACTCCTCACATGATTATGATTAGCGTTTTTCTCTGTTGCAAGGTTTTGGGTACTTTAATTTGTATTTGGAACAATGGACGTCGGTACTCTATCTGTTGCTTTACTATTCTACATACTGCTATTTCACTTTCATGGACTGTTTTACTTCATATACTGCTATTTCACTTTC